>CAKNWT010267604.1:872-36842 GCA_932066315.1 Andricus coriarius
TGAAAATGATTTAAAAATATAAAATTTCTTATAAAAAGATTGTTTGTTCTTTTCGATATGTAAAAATAAATGTTTAATGTTTCCCCTATTTTCCCCTTTTTCGGAGAAAATGACCCTATTTCCTCTTTTTTGAGCTCCTTTCGCGCTGTGATCCCTGTCACTTAATTAAATTATTCAAAGACAGCAGCATTCAAAAACATGTCACTTTTTTCACCAAAAGCGCTCGCAAAATAGTTAACAGAAAATCACTTACTTTTATAAATATTAGATTAACTGTCCATGAAAAAGACCGTTTTTACCATTCTCACATCAACACTTGACAGTTTGACATTATAAAACACTGCAGTGTGACTTCGATGCCTGAAGTTGATCGGGCCTCTCTTTCTACCATGTGAGATAGACAGAGACGATTCGATTGTGTTCCAATGACGGGTTTTTTCATTTTAAAACGATCATACTCTCTGTCTCTTTCATCAAATACTCCTTCTTCTTTGTTTTCTTTGTCGAATCGTAGAGCCTATTAGTAGCTGCGACAGCGCCACCAATTCGGAAGAAATTTGAATTTCAATTAAATATTAACAAGACATTTTATAGTATATTCACGTGTCAGATGGCGCTGTTGTCAATGCCAAAACCGGACTCATTCGATCGCACGAAATAATCCGATCAGTCCCATCGGCTTCAGTTGGCTTTAGGCATCAAAGCCCGACTGTTTTTCGACGCGAGCTCGCCATCGTGCTTATTCGCTATATGTGTGCTTTTCACTTCGAGTGAACTACCGTAACGTCATGACGCACTTGCACAGGTAGGCCGTAAGGGTACAGCGCCTTACCGAAACGCTCCTGTTTTGTCACGTCTTAGTGAAACCCGCACACCCCGCGCAGCTCCCCTCAACCATACCTGCTGCGCGGAGTCAATTCTCGGAAGGGATATATCCGGGGGCACTATGTCCGAGTTTGACTGTAATTAACTATAAATATATTTCCGATGACTTTTTTCCTATTATGCTTTTCAAATATCCAAGATTTATTAATTATTTAAACAATTTTCATGAACAAATTAACAGTTTGAAAATGTACAACAATGATTATTTATTCTAATAATTTTCATAAACAAATTCAGAGTTTGAATATTTTTTAGCTTACATAAAAACACACATGCAATTATAACATTTTTAATAATAAATAGAACTTTCCTATCTGAACTATAATATTAAAATCGGAACCATTTTATTACTTCAAACAAATTCATTTTTATAATAAAACATATGGACTATATGCTTAGTAAGAATTAAAGAAGCATACCAATTTTATTGTATAACGGAAATAACTTTCCTTTTCGTTAATTGCAGTCTTTTTTCTTTTTGTTAATTTCTTCTAGTACTTTAATAATCTATTTTGCCTGATCAAATTTTCTGGACTTTTTTCGAGTTGAGATAATTTAATATGTATTTCTATGAAAGTTTGTACGCGCCGAACTTGTAGAGGCTTTTTCAAATTTGCATGAAAATGTTTAGAGTTGTACAATTATTTATTCTGCATCGTGAGAGGGTACCCTTACGAAGCCGTGTATAAATAGAAGTTATTGAAGTACTATTTGGTTGATAATTGATTTTTTTAAATTAAAAAATTGAACTATTTGGTGGAACATTTTTGTACTTTGTGGAAATTTCGTCTTTTTTGAAGAAAATTAATCTTTGTGGTTGAAAATTCATCTTTCTGTTTGAAAAATCGAGAACTGCAATTAAAGATTCCCCATTTTAGTTGAAAATTCATCATTTTGGCATAAAAATTGACATCTCTGCCCCCCCCCCCCCCTCTCTTTCTCTCTCTCTCTCGTTTATGAAGTTTAAAACCCATTTCAGGTCCGTGTAGTGAATTTTTTAAAAAATTGGACAACTTCCAGTGAGAAAAATGTTCCTTAGGGATTAAATAAAACTTTCCAAAAAGTTTTGGATCTTTAGTCATTAGTGGAAAGAAGTGAGAGCGATGTGAAAATTATGTACGGCGCGCTGCGCTCGACTCGTATCGCGAAAACATAGCGCGGCGGCTTGGAGTACCTATAACCGTACAACTAGAGATATTTCTGGCGACGCTCACAGCTTATTTTAATTTTTGCAATAAGAGGATTTATCCTTGACATTCAAGAAATATTGAAACACATTTTGTATTGGTTAACATGCTCAAGTCATTGTCAGAAGTATAGGTATATAGCAAGTATAAATCTCATCCGGCTAGAGTGTAAACAAATGGACCGTTTATCTCGTACGGACAAAGAAGTTTGAAAGTGTTGTTTATCAACAAACCGGTCTCCTAAAAACTTTTCGGGAGTCAGTATTCTGCAAGTGAGAGAACACTCAGGCTTTCTTAATGATAAAATCAAAATAAGCAGTGAATATCAACATCTCTGTAGTGAATTATACGCCGCCGCCGCGCTATGTTTTCGCGATCCGAGTCGAGCGCAGCACGCCGTACATAATTTTCACATCGCTCTCCACGGGTGCCCTGAAGTTGATTTTTTTCGAAAGTCTTGTCACTTCAGACATCATTGCAGATCTTGATTCTAGAACATTTTTTATGTTCAAACACGCAATGACGGAAATCGCAGATAGTGCCGTTTTTGTTTAAAGCCACTTTGAAACAAAATTTTTTGTTTTACTTAATTCTACATATAAATAGTAGAGGGAAATTAATTTTTACAACGTCCTATTAACAAAATAGTATTTTTTAAATATAAGTAAACAGTCAATGTATATTTGTAAAGTAATAATTAGAAACAACAATTTTTCTAACAACAAATAAAAATATTACGTCACACATGATTACTATTGTAAGAACATATGGCTTTGAGTAATTGTTGATCATATTGAGCATGATTTGGCAAAACTTTATATCTACTCCACGTCGACAGAAAATCAAAATGGACTGATTCCATAGCTTGCTCACTATAAAAACCGAGACCTTTTTTGTATACGCAACAAAAATCAAGGATGTGGTAAAATACTGCGTGCACTTTTGGAGTAACTGAAGTGCTTAAATCCAAGTAACTTCTTTTAAATTTCTGGATGGATTGTTCATATTCCGCATGTAGTACACTTTTAAAACAATCTTCAACAACATTCTTGAAACTACTCAATGCAATAACGTATTTTAGACATTCTAGATTACTTTTCGCTCGGAGAACATCAATTTTACTCAGCAAAATTTTGCAAGAATTTCCATTGAAGCCTGGACCACCGTGAGTAACTTCTCGTTTAACATTGCTCTCTTTAATCCAATCGTTCGTTACTTGCTCACATTCTACTGACATTTTATCAATCAGTGTGTTAACAACACCGAGCATCAAATGCAATTCGGGCGGTGGAATAATATCCAAAATTTTAGTATTTTCATCGCCAGAAAATATTGGTGGGTGTATGCAACTTTTGAAATCCTTGGCGTCTTTTTTGTTATTACCTTTTTCGGACCATGCTTGATAATTATTTAAACAGTTTCCGATCCTGCGGAACTCGTCACGTTCTTTTAATCCGTTGTTCTTCGTATTAGCAAAGCACCAAGTGCATGGATACATACTAGAGTGAGACATTAAACCTGTCAATATATTAGCCAACTTTAAATCCGTCGCAATCGTGATGTATGTACATTGATTTATACTGAGCATGTTCCACAATTGATACACATTTTCGTAATTTTCTTGTGCACAGGGCGCTGAAGCTAATATAAACATCTTTTTTACACCGGAATCTTTAAAGTTCTTGTTTTCAATGCCTTCTTGAAGTTTGTGGCGTTTACTTCTACTTTCTAAATTAACTGTTTCAGTATCAAGATTTTGTAGCGATAAACAAACTTTCAGGAATCCACCGCCCCCATCAATACCAATTTTCAAATGAACGTTAGAAACATCTCTCTTTTCTTTGATGTAACAAACAAAGTCAGGTACATTTGTGCAATGGATAATTATTTGATCCGTGCGCGCTAGAACATTTTTTTTCGTTTTGTTAAATGTCACTTTTTCAATTTTGAAAAATTCATCGACGCTATGATTTTTTTTAACGAGAATTCTTGCAAGACCTGGTTCAATGATACTTCGTCTGCGAGTTGCTGCTCGAAGGTCCGCTGCAATTTCGATCGTTTTTTTTTGTTACTTAAATTGTGTTTTAATTTCAATTTGACCATGTCATCAGTAGTTATTTCATACGTTTTAGAATTGTTAATTTTATTTATTGACTTCGCTGAACTATTATCGACTCTTCTCGATAGAGTAGATATTAATCGCTGCTTTTGTTTTGTGTCTAGTTTATTATTTATTTCTTGCAAATTATCCAAAAAAATTGATTTAGTACAAGTATGATAAATACCCTTTCGTATCTCACTGAAGCATTCTGTACATCGCTGGATTTTACCTGCAAATAGCACTTACAATTTTGATTTGATCTTGCTGCTGTAGTTTTACTTGAAAACTTTGAAAAATCTGGCAGCTGAAGAAGCACTCTTCTTTTACAAGACTCTGATGTTGAAAAATAAATTTTTCTCTCACATGAACTACATAATGCACATGGCAAATGATCTTTAATTGAAATGTCAGTTTTAAGAGCACTGTTCAATTTTTTCAGTAATGAATCATCAATTTTGAATATTTTATCAGTTTTACCAAAGCACAGTAAACAAATTTTATGTCTGTTTTCATCATGCGTATCAAGATGATCTTTAGAACAAGTACACTGCATTTTACTACTCTTAATGCACAAAGATTAAGCAAAAACAATTTACTTGACACACTATTAATCGATGCGACGCGACACTCGATGTTATTAGTTTAATAAAACAAATGATACTAAATTTTAGAATGAAACAACATGCAAAAGGACACGAGTTTTATAGCGATAAAATATTTTTATATCCATTATAAAAGTACTTAAATCTTACTTATGTCGTAATAATGTATTTAGACATAAAAGAGCGTTCTAAAACATTTATTTTCCTGTAAAATTAAAGTATTATAATTTCTAAACATTTTTTTTAAGTGGCCTTAAAAAACAGCACTACCTGCGATTTCCGTCATTGCGTTTTTGAACGTAGAAAATGCTCAAGAATCAAGATCTACAATGATTTCCGAAGTGACAAGACTTTCGAAAAAAGTTAACCTCAGGGCACCCGTGTCTCACTTTTTCCCCCTAATGACTAACGATCTAAAACTTTTTCGAAAGACTTCTTTGATCCCAAAGGAACATTTTTCTGACTGGAAGGTATCAAAATTCGAAACTTCCTCAAATAACAGTTTCGTTTGTATAAATGCATCCAAGATTTCGAAGAAAATATTTTGTTTAAATCACTACACGGCCCTGAAATGTTTTTTGAACTTCATAAACACTCTGACGGTTGTAGAATATGTTGAAGAATGTTACATAGCATTTTCAAGAAAAAATATCAATTCCCGGTAAAGATCTGGAGAGTTGAACGCAAAAAGGTATTGAATTTTTTTTTTGGTGAAAAATTCCGTTTTCCTTAAATAACAAAGAAACGAAACAACATTTGAATTTGGTTGCCATACAAAAAAGATGCGTGTTCGAGTGCTAAGGTGGCTATTGCAGCTGGCCCTTCAATTTTCATAAAAATTACTAGCAATAGCTAAAATTCTTTAGATGATTTGACATGGAATTGCTCATTTCTTATATGTGGTTGACTTACCAGATCGTTTGTACCGTCTGAAAATATATCGTTTCAATTAACATAATGGAGGACGACGAGGTACAGTGGAGACTTATTTATGTTCCTTGCAACAATGTTGAACCGCATATTACAATCATTGTATCGATGGACCATATGAAGAAAATTAAAGATTTAAAAGAATTAATATTGAAGACTCTTCAAAAGGAAAGTCTGGTGTTATCCCGAATCGCCATAGCCACTGTTCGTGACAATCGGATAGTCGCCGTACTAGTTAGTATTATGTATATTATATTTCCTAAAGAAAACTCAAATGATCAGATCTGAATCTCCATTTTTATTTCAATAATATAAAGGATTTTAAGTAGCTATTTTTAGTAACACCATTTATCAATTTTTATTTAGAAGGACGATGCACAGTTGCAGAGGATTGCTACTGATTATGGATTTGATAGCATATCTTTGTTCGCTTTCGAGATAAAAAGTCCACCCAGTGGCTATAAATGTGTTGAATGCTTACGCGAATGCGATTATGAACGGACGAAGCACACTTACAATCATTGCTCTTTTTTCATGAGCGATATTTGCATGAGGGTAAATTATTTATTTATTTCGCTCTTTCTGCGAATCAATATACAAATATTTGAATTATAAATCGGATTTAAATTAAAAACTAGTAGGAATGAATTCATATAATATCAGATTCTGAATCACTGTATTCTTTAAAGCAGTATTTCGCCAACTGAAAAAGAGTGAATTTTTCAAGAAATTTTATTAAATTGTCCTCATATGAAAATTTTTAATAATTAGCGCGAACGTATCTAAATATGTATTAATTTGTAAGGTACGAGTAGAAATTTTATTTTGTACTCTATATTTTTTCTTTTTCAACAGAATTACTTCAAGAAAGATCCGAAGTTTCATTTATGTCCTGTATGCGATGAAAAAGTGACGGCATCATCGTTCACTAAATTCAAAGGTTTAGTTTCTTACGTTAAGTTAGTAAACGTTCCAATATTGTTAAGGCATGACACGATTAACAAGCAGATAAGTCCTGATAAAATATCGCTGATACCCTTTGGGTATCCACGATTCCTTAAACTGCCCACCAATGTCTACGCTACTGACTTATTTGAACTCGTTAAGGAAGTCGTCCCTCAAGGAGAATATTCTCTACACAAAGGGAAAAGTCAGGTAGAAACATTTTTTGCATATACTATTTAATTTCTTATTAAATTATACAATTACTACAACCATTCTGGATATCATTGATTGATTCAAAAAAAAAATGTACAAGCTTCCAGTGGCGGACTGCCATAGGGGCACAGCCATGGTTTCCTAGTTACGCCCCCTAGTTCATGTAAAGGCGCCTCATAAAGAGAAAATTATTTAAACATATAAATATATTTTACATTTCAATGGAAAGAGTGAAAAGAATATCCACGATTTACACTTGTACTATTAGTAATACCGGTTAAGTAATATAGTGTTCTCCAATTTCTTTTCACTTTTTCTTTCGCATTCTATAAATTATAAAATATTTTTCTGTTGAAAAAACATCATATTTTTGAGTCGCGCACATAATCCTTAAGAGGTTTAGAAAAGTGAAATTAAACATAATATTTTTGTCATGAATTGCATTATAGTATTTTAAAATTTTTTTTTTCTGATGCAATCTAATATATATTTATTTATAAGTGTATAGAATACCTATATGCATTTTTTAGGGGCACCCGCTAATATATTGATTTTTTAAATATATGAACTGTCGATGGCGCCTACGCGTGCCTTGAGGGAGTTCTCAGATAAATTTATTTATTTGAAAAGTGGATGACTAGATTAATTTATTAAAAATGTGGACTAATTATTAGCTGTATTTTATAATTTAATGTAGTCGTTTTTACACTCAATTTTTATGTAAAAATGACTACTTATTAGTTGAAATTTTCACTAAAATAAATTAGTGGCTTACATCTCAAGAATCCGGCTCTAAGGATATATTTTCTTTTTTCAAATATTCTAAAATATTACTATATTTTCCCACACTTTACTATAATGAGATGCCTAAAAAAATTTCTAACAATATTTATTCATAACATTAATAATTAAATATAAGTAAAAAGAGAATATGTATAAATAAATAATATCAATAACCTGGAAAATATAAAAGGGATTCGTTTTCATGGCATTCTACTTGTGGACCCATAATAAAAGGATTATCCTTCGAACCCAAGCTCTGACAATTTCTGAACATTTTCTCATGAATTCTGACTTTTCCTGATAATTTCTGTCGAGAAACGTTTCAAAAATGTTTAGAAGTCCTGACTTTTTTCTGACGTTTTTTAGTAGGGATAGATATCCCGCACGGAAAAAAATTTTCCGTAAAAAAGTCACGAACTTGCGGCTAGGTCTCGGATAAGAGATACAAAAAATTTAATATTAAATCTTATTTCTATGAGGCGTTTTTTTATGATTGTGATGAATCTTATGAAGGTGATGGTGAGCTGCGAGATTGTCAGGCAGATCTCACTGATCAAACAGCTGGCCAGAAAGAATATCTGCGACAAATGGTAAGCAGTGGAATATCATCTGTGCCTGCTGAGGATGCTTTGACTAGCGTTAGGTATTTACAGCGAACTACCTCAACAGAAATACCATGGGAGAGCATGGAGTGGGATACCACGATGGAAGAGGAATTCGTGCGTTTCTAATTTTGAAAGTCGAAGTTTGAAACCAAAAACAAAAAAGATACAATTTTAGGACGAAATTCGCTGCAAAGTATCCTCATATAAAGAAAGTCGCAGTAAGAGATCTTATCGCTAAGGTGAAGGACATCAGGACTAATCTACACATTTCAGAAGACCGAGCAATGGAGATTAAACAACAGGTTGATTTGGCGTGAAAAAACGACGGCAATAAACAACATCCAAAGGCAGGAGCAGAAGTTGAGCAACCAAGAAGGCGGTTAAAATAGACATGCCATATGAACATAAATGTTATGCGTCTCTATTTTTTAGCAGAGAAAGGTGGGAAAAGTGTGAGAAGAGAACATCATCGACTCTTCTTACTTAAGTACCCAGAGCTAGCCACAAGAATAAATGAGCAGAATCCAGCTGACCAAAAATGCTCAGTATCTGTAAAACGATTGCTTTTGGCTGTTAAAATAGCTGCCATCAAAATGGAAGTGGAACAGCAGCTTCATATTGATGAAATCCCCTTGGGAGATGTGGAGAACGAATAACTGATTAAAGGTGATGGCATAGGTGCTGAGGGCAATCTACATCAAGTACCGGATCCACTAGAACCACATCAGTACATTAATAACGTTGATGATTTACTAGAGTTCCGACATGCAGAACCAACACAAAGGCATTCTCTGCCCAAGATGATCGTCACAAAGGATTTTTGTGTATTGGGTATTGTGCAGCTCTAGCAACCATTAGAACCTTGGGCTGCAGAACTAGGCTTGTAAATGCAGTGTTTGTCCAAGGAAGGGATCGAGATCCACCATGGAAGATCAGGTTGGATATGGATGACAGAAAAGCAAGGTGCAAATTGGGTTGATTAACTCAATATAAGAAAAGAATTAGAACCAGAAAGCTGATACACCATGTTAATAAAATCATCCACCCTCGGTACATCGAGACATTAACACCAGCAATATTGGATGAGATTATAGACGCCCAACGGCAAAGACTTGATGTTCTCACTGCTAGACTGCGTCGTTGCAAGAACAGTAGTGCAAGAAGGCAACAAAATCGAACCATTCAGGCAGATGAAAAAAGGTTCTATCGTGAACTGAGTGCAAAACAAAAAAACCAGCAAGAAACCAAAGTGCCTCAACTGGAAGACATGATTAACTATTGGTCGGGTGTTTGGTGGAAAAGTGACAGAAGCAATTTAAACTCTGCGTGGTTCCCACTAGAGAAGGCAAGAGCTAGCAATAACCTTGAAATGAAGCTGACTAACATCACAGCTTCAGATGTTTCAACGGTTTTGAAACGGGCAAGTAACTGGAAAGCTCCAGGTCCGGACATAATGCACAACTTCTGGATCAAGTACCTCATAAGTGTACACCCTGCGTTGGCAAGGTGTTTTCAGAAGATCATCGAATACCCAGATCTGATGTAAGGCTTTATGCTCAAGGGTCTTCGTATATGTTGCCTAAAAAACCAGACGCTCAAAATACATCTAAATTTCGATCGATAGTCTGTCTTCCAACAATTTATAAAGGTCTTGCAGCTATCACTGCAGATAAGGAATATCCTCACTGCGACGAGAATTACATCCTTACAGAGTTACAAAAAGCATGTTGTAAAAACTCGCGAGGCAGTAATGATCTAGTCACCATAGACGCTGCTGCCATGACTCAAGCTCGTAAACATCAAAGGAACTTGCACGTGGCATACATTGATTACAAGCAATCGTTTCCTTCCGTACCGCATGACTCTTTGCTTGAAATCTAAAAAATTTACAAAATCTGCCCATGCATCATTAACATCCGAAGTCGTGCGATGATGATTTGGGGTACAAGAGTCAAGTATTCTGATCATGGACAACCAAGGATAACTAGATCAATACACATTATGACGGGTATATTTCGAGGAGACTCCTTCAGTGCGCTATGGTTCTCTTTAGCATTGAAACCATTGATCAAAACACTAAATAGCATGTCTCATGGGTTCAAAATACATGATAATGAGGATGGTCATCAAGTGACCCATCTTCTGTACATGGATGACCTGAAGCTATACGCTAGTTCGGACCAGAAACTGCAGCAAGCGATGAATGTCACAAAGCAGTTTTCCAATGATATCCACATAGAGTTCCGACTAGATAAATGCAGAACAGTGCATTTAACCAGAGGGGAATTAGGGGTCGCACAGCTAGAGAACGAGTTCGAGAAAGACATCAAGGCAATGGCTGAGGGCTAGTCATATAAATATCTAGGTATTCTCGAATCTAAGGGTATTTAGCATACGATAGTTAAGAAAAGCCTAAAGACTGCCTTCACCACAAGACTCAGATTGATTCTGAACAGTTCTCTGAACTCAGAAAACAAGATCAGGGCAGTCAACACCTATGCCATCTTTATCCTCACGTACTCCTTTAGGCTCATTAAATGGTCTAACACCGCCCTTAAAAGCTTAAACAGAACCGTCCGTGCAGAAATAACGAAGCACCGAGTGCACCAATGGTAATTCAGCGATTAAAAAGTAGTTCTACCTTGACATAGAGGGGGTAGGGGCGTTGTAGATGTCAAGAAACTGTGTAAGTCACAAGTTACACAGTTGCGAGACTATTTTAACAGCAAGGGAGATGATGCGCTTGGCGCTTTATAACACCATCTGTAAAGCGGATCTTGACTACACGCCCTTGAATTTGTCCTCTGAGGAGGTCTTGAATATCAGGGTTGAAACTATAGAGGAATTAGAAACGCAGTAGAGACAAAAAGCCATCCATGTCGAGCAAAAAAAGCTGACATAAAATGTCAGCCACATGAATGATTTTTGGTTAAAGTAAAAGTCCGCCACTGCAAGCTTCTGAAAACAGCTGCTTGGAAAATAACTTTCATCAATTCAGATAAGCAAGACTAAAAAGTTTAATCAAACTTTCTATATCACTTTAATACTGTATCCTTTGTTTCTTTCAGCATTTTAAGTGTTGGAAGTCCAGTTGCAATGTAATCCAATGTACTGGCTGCAAAATACCTGAGACTGGCCTGGTTAATGTGGTCGGCTGTGCTATTTATGTGAACTATAGAAACATTCCAAAAAATTCACCACCGATTCCTCACAGCATTGCTCATTTTTAAACTTCGCAACCTATTAGCGAAACGTAAGTCTTAAAAATAACCTAAAGGAGAACACTTTTGTTTAGCTCATATTTATAATATGAATATTATAGCTGACGAATCTATTTACCTAAAAGTATCTTTTTTGTTTCAGAAATAATCCATCCATGCAGAATCTCCTTGTCAACCAATTAAATCCAGTGGCTAATAAGGTTACTGAAGAAACTAAAGATTTTAGAATCAATAATGCCATTTCTTCCAAAAATGCAACTCTGCAAAAGACATTCGAGAAGGATGAAGATCCCAAAGTTGATGATCTTCAGCTTCCCGATACTCTTCTTACTGTAAATGATCCTAAAATTACAGTTCCCGTCTGGCCTAAAATTAATATTGATCGAGAAGAAAACTCTCCAGTAACAGAAAATTCGAAAATTAATGTTCCGACTTGGATGAGTGACGACTTTCCTGAGTTGCAAACGACTACTAACGAAGATCGTGATTCTGAAATTGGGGATTCAAACTTATCCAGCAAAACTCTTGCAAACTCTTTGAATACCATCGATAAAATGTGGGAAGATTATTTCGGTTTCCGGTATAAAATTTACGGGATAGATGGTAAAAAGAGTTACAAATGCACAACAGAAAAAGTTTGGTCTTTATGCGCCAATCAAGACGGTGAACAACCTTCAGAGGTACTTAATTTCGATCTTTTTATTGGCAAGAGCTTTCAATCCATTTACGTCGATGTCAATGGAAATCCTGTGGACTACCAGATTCTTGGACCAATCACTGTTTCAGAACAATTTGGAAATCAACTGACCGTACTGACGAGTCCCAGTTTCAGATCCAGTCATTATTTCATTACTGGACAAGTTTTATTCGTGAAAACCGACGATTTTTTTACGCCCTGTGGTATTATTACGTGTTCAATTCCTGAAGAGGACGAGTATCGATACGTAATTTCAAATTACAAGCAGAAAAATGTTTGCTTGAGCTGCGAAGATGAAATCGTTGAAGTTCCATTTGTTCAAAATAGGCCCACCACCGCCAAAGATGAACATTTTGAGGATTTTGATGTTTGTTATTGGGAACAACGCATCGAAAACGAGGAGCGAATACTGAGATACTTAAATAGCTATTTTGAAGTGATGTATACATGTTGGGATAGTGCTAAAAAAGAATACGATCCTATGAGTATTACTTCTCATTGGCTAGAAGATACGTGTGCATAAAGTTTTTAAATTTTCCTTAATCGATAAAAGGAGTCTTAATCTTCAATTTTAAGTTAACATTTGTCTGTTGCTGTCTGAGAGAAAATATTTCTGTACTTTAAGATAAATGTTCTTTTTCTGTTTGATTTAATATGGAATAAAAATACAACTTTCAGATATAATAATTATACCGAATTTTTTTCTTCAAATCTATATCTTTATATATCATCAAATATCTTGTTCTGTCCTACGAAATCATTTGTAATCCTACAGTTTTATGTGATCGTATGAAGCTTTTTGAATAATTAATATATCAATACGATAAATAGGTAAGTCAATAACTCACCACTTTTCTGGAAATCAAATGTGAAATTCTAGGATGTTTTACAAGATTCTAAAGAATTTTATAACATTCCGAAATTTTCAATGATTTTAACGGATTTTAAAAACTGTCAAGTTATTCTAATAAATTGACTGAGGGATGTCGTAGAATTTCAAAGATTTTCTAGTATTGCAAAGTATTACCAAATATTTTATTTTAAATGATTTAAAATTACCAATTGATTTCAATAATTTGAACGGATTTCAAAGAATTTTTAAAACTTCAGCATTTTTTTTTTAATTCTAAAGACTTTGTAGAGCTTCAAGGGATTTTAAAATATTTTGAAGGATCCGAAAAATCTTTGGGTATTTTTAATATATTAAAAGATTAAATTATTAAATATATTAAAAGATTTGAAGATATTTTCCAGAGACTACAAAATTTGCAAATGATTTTCATGATTTTAAGATCATTGTAAAAATTTGCATGCGGTTGCAAAAAATGTTGTAAGATGTTAAACGCCTTTACAGGACATATAAGGTTTTCAAATATTTAAAAAGAATTTTATAAGATTTCTGAGAATTTTAATGGTTTTAAGGGGGTTTAAAAGTTCTCAAGGTATTTTAAGGAATTTTCTAGTATTTTAGGAAATATAAAATTTAATAGAATTTCACGGGATTTTATAATATTTTAAAGGATTTCAAAAAATTTATTCTCAACAAGTAAGGAATTTCGTGGGGTTTCAAGGATTTGGAAATATTCTCAAATTTTATTTGCTTTCTATTTGAATTAATTTGGAGTTCAATTTTAATTCTTATTATTTTATGGGATTTTAATTTTAATTTATGTGATTTTTTAAAATCCTTTTGAAACCTTTTAAATTCACTCCTTTCTAATCAATTAAGTTAGGAATTGTTTTTTTTCCACGATCAATGATCCTATTTCTTCTCGAGAAGAGAACTCTGCAATAAAAAAATTCAAAAAATAATGTTCTTAGTCTTCTTAATCTTCTTGTTGATATGGAATGAGAATACAACTTTCAAATTTAATAATTATGATGAGAATTTGTGGTTTTCAATTCTGCATTTTAGTTCTCTCTCAGTATAAGTTCATTTCTACGTACTGATGAATTTTTTCCATTATTTTTATATTCGAAACCTTTAATAGAAATATTTATTATTTTAATCTCATAAATAATACCTTCTTCAAAATAAATACGATGTTCTATAAGTAATTCTATGTATACGTGCGCGAGTACTCAGTCGAGTATATTGCGTAATATTATGCATTCCAATTGGAAACGATTCAGACGGTCCCGACTTATAGCGCAGTGAAAAAAGTCGCGGTCCGTTAGTCTGCATGCATGCATCAGTGTTTTTGTTGACGTACGACGTGAAAAATATAACATTTCCTTGAAATAATACAATTTTCCAAATAAAAATCAATATAATAGATAAAAAATGACTTGAAAATTTCGTGGAATAGTGAGTTTTGCAGCATGACGTACGTTTAGAATATTTTGGAGAAGATATTCTAAACGTAAAGGTAAGTCATAAATGTCTGAATTAGTAATATTTTTCAAGTGTTTCGCGAAATACAATCAACTATCCGAAATTTAAGGTTAGAGTACCTGGTTCTGATCAAATCGATCTGACTTACTTTTACGTTTAGCATATTTTCTTGAAAAAGTTGTATGGATTCCCATGACGTCATGCTAAAATACTCCATTAAAATCAGCGAGGGCTTTCCCTCTTCGGGCCTCTTTTTTTAATTGATTTTGATGCGGGCGTGACCGTACAGTCCGTACAGGGACCGCCGAATTTAAACCATGTAATTGGTCACGTGACACTCAGATACATATGCTCTTAATTGTAAAATTCCTTTGAAATTAACAAATTGTATTAACATCAACCCTTTGTTTGGTGTTGAGTTTTTTTTCGTATCGGAATTAACTTCACAATAAGAATTCTTCATGTGTAGAGTTTTGAATCCACTTATAAATTTAGTACAAAATGATATAATTTTGCCGTATTTTCAAAATACCGAAATAATAATTACGGAAACGGAAATTTCCTGAAAAATGAAGATTCCCGAAAATTCAAATTCACGAAATAAAATATCACTACTAGTTTATTAATAAATTTTTTCAAAAAATTTTAAAGTTATAAAATTTTAAAACCCGAATTTCAAATTCCCGAAAATAGTAAATTGTCGAAATTTTCAATCCTGGCAATGACAAGGAACGACTGAATCAACCCAGAAATTAAAATTTCTGACTCTATAAAGTTCCCGAAAAAGAAAATATTTGAAATAGAAAGTTCCTGAAATTAAAAAATTACGGACAATTAGAAATTCTCGAACTGGAAAATTTCCGACAGCTCATAATATTTACAAATTTGAAAATCCCCGATAAAAGATAATTCCCGTAATTATAAAACATCCGAAACTATAAAATTTTATAATTATGCAAGTTTCAGATCTTTTAATTGTTTGTATTTGGAAATTTTATAGTATCGGATGTTTTATCATGCCAGCAATTTTATATCGGAAATCATGTGTTATAGGGAATTTTATTATTCAGGAATTTTCCAAATCGAAAATTTTTAATTATGGGCAATTTAATAATTTCAAATATTTTCTTTTTGGTTGCGTTTAGTCGTACGGAAAAATTTGAGAAGGTGGAAAAGGGGATGGACTAGTCATCCCGACAATTTGGGACGACTAGCCAAGCTTATGGAAAATATTGGACTAGTAATGCGAATTTCAGGTCAATGAGACAGTTTGTGTCTTTTTCCGGAATTTCACAGTGTTGGGAGTTTTATTTTACATGGGGTATTTATTATGAAGTGTACTATTAAATCCTTTTTTACGGGAAACATTTTTGGTATTTTTATTTTTATTCAGAAATTTTCATTTTTCGGAAAATTTACGTTTCGGTATTTATTTTTGCTGAATTTTTTCATATTCCGGACTTTTAAAATCATGTGAATTCTTTTGTATAAATCGTTAAAGATTTTTGATTTTATCAAAAAATTTGATCTTGAAACGTATTTAATCCGATGTTTTATATGTATATTTCTGTAAATAGCTGAATCAATAACTACCCACTTTTCTCGAAAGAAGTTGAATTTTATTGAAAACTAGAGGTGATAAGTGCCTAGATATATAAAGAACTTGAAGTGACACTAAGTATAGGAAACAGATACTAAGGCAATTTTGATAATACTAGAAATTGTAGAGACAATAAAACTAAACGTTTATTTTCCAATAAAAATACAGCTTGAAATTTTTTATGTTTGATAATTACTAACCAATAATCGATCCATCTAGACATTCTATATTGCATTTACATCGGCAGAGGAATATTCATGTCAAAGAAATCGAAGAAGCAAGTCTTATTTCTTCGAATTTCTCTGAAAAGTGATCATTCTTGAAAAATTGTACCAGGAATCAGGTCACAATGTTGAAATTGTTCCGCATCTGCATTATAATTTGCATTCCTCTTACAAATGCAACGGAGATATTCTGGTTAAGGAGTTTATCGAAATATATTTCAGAAGTACAACCCTATCAGATAATGTCTTTTTGCCTAGAAAATCGATCTAGATTTCAAAGTCGCATCGATGATTTAATTATCACGATTGAAAAAGAAACTCCTCTAATCGCGGTAAGTCTACAAAATTCGAGCGAATTCATCCTTCCAGATCTGCAGGTATTTTCAGCCTTTCAAAACCCACAAGCAACGACATTATTTGTTGCAATCAAGATATCTGAAGAATACGAAAAACCTTCAATTATAATATCCGACTTGATGGCTCAGATGATTTTTGTAATTCGATTATTAGGAGTACGAATTCGACCCAAGATTCTAATTTTACACTTATCAGTCAACAAAGGATTCATTTACAAAAATCTGCTCCGCAGGATGTGGTCTCAGCGTTTTTTAGACGTTAGTGTCCTTGAAGTTGTGATTTCGGAATCGACCGATCAGTTTTTCGGAGAGCGTGAAGAAATTCCTTTTTTGCATCATTGGAACCCCTTCACTGAAATCTACACCAAGAAGAAGTTTTCATCCAACACTAAACTGTTTCCTCAAAAACTTCACAACCTGAACGGCTATCAACTGAAAGGAGGAGTCTATGAACTTCTTCCTTTCATTAAGATAACACAGACTGCTACATACCCTCTAGAAGTACAAGGATTTAGGGCAGAACTCCTGAAAGCTTTATCAAGGAAAATCAACTTTGAACTGATTAACGTACTACATGGAGCTGGAAATCTGACAGAACGGGGATTATTGGACCAGCTAACTCGTCACGAACTTCAGTTTATAGGAATGGAAACAAACATGTGGGATCCTCGCGAAATAGTTCTGGAACGAAGCACATTTACTGGATATGGTAAAGGAACAGCATTGGTGCCAATTTTTTCGAGGACCACCACTTCCTTAACAAACAACTTCATTGTAGCAGGTATCTTATTAGCAGGTCTTTTGATATCGATTTGGATTGTTTCTCGCTCACTAAAGTTCAATAGACGCTTCTGGAAATTCATCTACATTATGCAATTAGTACTCGGCTCTCCTGTACCACAAGATCCTCAAAAAACCTCGGAAAGGATTCTATTTTCCTCCATTCTTCTTGCATGCATCGCCTATTCATCCTGGATTTATATGGCATTGGCAGATGTTACCTTGAACATACAAACAGATCTACAAGTTTCTGAAATTAATGATATGATGCGTTTAAATTTGACACCATCTGTGTCTAGTGTAATTTTCCAAATTGGCGTGAAGAGCATGATCGATGATTCGTTCCAGAACTTCCTAGATAAGGCTCTTATTATGCCGACGGAAGATTGTATTGAGATATTAAAGAAACACAAAAACGTTTCCTGTTTTGTAGAGAGAAAAATAGGAGGACAGATGATTAAAGAACACAGAATTGAATACAGTCAACCGTTGATGAAAATAATGCCAAAAGATTTGTTCACAGAAATGCGATGCTTGAAATTTGAACCAGGGTCACCATATGTTGATCGATTTGATGATTTAATAATGAAGTTCCAAGCCGCTGGAGTCTATTATAGGTGGTTTCAAGATCCAAACGGTGAGGACTTTGTAAGTCCACTTTCAGAGAAATTCGAAGGATATGTTGAAGTAGAGTTAAAGCTTCTCTTTGTATTCTTAATAGGATATGTGGTTTCAGTTTGCATCTTTATCACTGAAGTGATTATAGGAAATATCGCACCCTAGTTTGTCAGTAAAAGCGAATTATTTCCTAACCGCCTGTACAAGTCTCTCATGTTTATTTAAGAAAATATTGCAACGGAACTTCCTCACAATATTAACTAATTTCTACAGAAAAGAATATCATCTAAGATACAAAATTGTAATAGTTGACGAAGTTGTTAAACAAGCCGTTTTCAATTTTCAATTCAAGCCAAGCAGACAATTATATCAATGTCGTATAAATAAATAAATTTCAGCACATGGCCACATTCTTATTTCTTGTCATTAATCCTTTCGACCCAATATACTATAAAAATAAATCATTCATGGGCAAATTTTGAAACAATGTTTCGAATTTACATTACAGTGCAAAAATTAATTCCTACTCAGGGAGTTTAAAAACGCCTATAATTGACGAAAACTAGTTAGGTCCAAAGTCACATAAATGATGAAAAAGAATGTTGAAATGATACAAAAAACTTTAGCAACGAAAGTTTTGAAGTATCATAATTCATTCTGCAAACAGGTAAATCAATAACTCACCACTTTTCTCGAAAAAACTTCCTCATTGTCAGCTACCTATATAATTCTGTTGAACCTAAGAGGTGATGAGTGCCTGGATAAAAAAAACCTAAGTGACAATAACTATAGGCTAAGGATACTAAAGGTCACAATAATTAGCATAATGAATAGTTTCCCTTAAATCATAAAATATTCATATCTCGAAACAGAGAATCACTGAGGCCGCATTAAGTTCAATCATACTAAAAATTTTAGAGACAATAAAACGTATACCTTCCAATTTACTACTACAAACCAACTGCAACTTCAAGTTTTTTATGGTTAATAATTACTCACTAAAAATCGATCCACCTGGATATTCTGCGAAAACAGAAGTTTACGGCGCCAACGGAATATTCGTGTCAAAGAATTCAAAGAAGCAATTCTTAGTTCTTTGAATATCTCTGACAAATTATAATTCTTTAAAGAGTGTTCCAGGAATCAGAGCACAATGTTAAAATGTTTCAGCATCTGCATTATCATGATCCTGTGCATTCCTCTCAGAAATCGAAGGAGACGTTCTGGTTGAAGAGTTTATCAGAATATATTTCAGGAAAAGTACATCCCTATTAGATAACGTCTTTGTGACAATGCAAAAATCAACATCTCATTAAGAAATCATTTCCAATCAACAAAAAGGTCATAATTAGGATTACGATGTTTTAAAAATCCCTAACCAAACTTAGTTTGTTTAATTCTATTTTCCTTTTTGGCTATTCGTACTGATTTTAAAAAACAAAAATTTTCCCGTGTAACATCAATATGCATATATGTGTCGAACAAAAAAATGAATAATTTCCCTTCAATAAATAAATATTAATATCTGATCACTAAAAATCTTGAAGTCGTCGTCAAGTTTGGTCAACTATAATTGAAATTGTGGATAGAAACAGCATATATTCTAATCTAGCTACTACTTCCATTTTTTTATGGTCGATGATTACTGACTGATAAATCGATCCATGTAGATATTCTGCAAAAACCGAAGTTTGAATCGCCAATGGAATATTGGTGTCGAAGAATTCAAACAAGCAAGTCTAAATTCTTTGAATTTTCTGACCAGTGATAATTCTTCAAACACAGTACCAAAAATCAGATTACAATGTTAAAATTGTTCTTCATCTGTATTATAATCACTGTGTGCATTCCTCTCAGAAATACAAAGGAGACATTCTGGTTAAGGAGTTTATCGAAATATATCTCTGAAGTACAACCTTATCAGATAATGTGTTTATGTCTAGAAAATCAATCTAGATTTCAAAGCCGAATTGATGATATAATTCTAACGATTGGAAGAGAAGCTCCTCTGATCACAGCGAATCTGGAAAATTACAGCGAATTCATCCTTCCAGATCTAAAGGTATTTTTAGCCTTACAAAAACCACGAGCAACCACATTATTTGTTGCAATCAAGACGTCTGAAGAATATGAAAAGCCTTCGATTATAACATCCAACTTGATGGCTCGGATGAATTTTGTGATTCGATTATTAAGGGTACGAATTCGACCCAAGATTCTAATTTTACACTTATCAGTCAGCAAAGGATTTACTTACGAAAATCTACTCCGCAGAATGTGGTCTCAGCAATTTTTGGATGTAAGTATCCTGGAAGTTGCGATTTTCGAATCGTCCAAGCAGTTTTTCAGAGAGCGAAAAGAAAGTCCTTATTTGCATCACTGGAACCCCTTCACTGAAATCTATACCAAGAAAAAGATTTCAATCAGAACTAAACTCTTTCCGCCAAAACTTCACGACATGAATGTTTATCCACTGAAAGCAGGAGTTTATGAATTTCCTCCTTTTGTTGACATAACACAAAATGCTACACAGCCTTTGAAAGTTCATGGGCCCAGGGCAGAACTTCTGAAAGCTTTTTCAAGGAAAATCAACTTTGAACTGATCAATGTATTACATGAATCTGGAAATCTAAAAGAAGGAAGATTATTGGACCAGCTAACTCGTCACGAAGTTCAGTTGATAGGAATCGAAACAAACATGTGGGATCGTCGTGAAAAAACTCTGGAACGAAGCACATTTACTGGATATGGTCAAGGAACAGCATTGGTGCCAATTTTAACGAGGAACACCACTACCTTAACAAACAACTTCATTGCAGCTGGTATCTTCTTAATAGGTCTTTTGATATCGATTTGGATTGTTTCTCGCTCACTGAAGTTCGATAGGCGATTCTGGAAATTCATCCACATTACGCAAGTAGTACTCGGCTCTTGTGTACCACAAGATCCTCAAAAAACCTCGGAAAGGATTCTCTTTGCCTCTATTCTTCTAGCCTGCATCGCTTATTCATCTTGGATATACATGGCATTAGCAGAAGTTACGTTGACCAGCCAAACAGAGATTCAAATTTCTGGAATTAATGATTTGATTCGTTTAAATCTGACACCATCTATGTCTAATGTACCTGTGTGTATTGCCGTGAAGAACATGGTCGATGATTCGTTTCAGGAATTTTTGGAAAAGACAGTTATTATGCAGACGGAAGATTGTATTGAGGTGTTAAAAGAATACAAAAATATTTCCTGTTTTGTGGAGAGAAAAATTGGGGCAGAGATCATTAGAAAACACAGAATTGAATACAGTCCACCCTTGATGAAAATAATGGCAGAAGATTTGTTTACAGACATGCGTTGCTTGAAATTTGAACCTGGGTCACCATATGTTGAACGATTTGATGATTTAATAATGAAGTTCCAAGATTCTGGAATCTATAATAAATGGTTTACAGGTCTGAGTAATTGGCACTTCATAACTCCTCTTTCGGGAAATTCTGAAGGATCTATTGAAGTAGATTGGCAACTTCTCTCCGTGTTCTCAATAGGATATGTAGTTTCATTTTTTGTCTTCATCGCAGAAGTGATTATAGGAAAATTCGGGTCCTAGTTTGTCAGTATGAGCGAAATTATTTCGTCGACGTCCGGATAAGTCTCTCACATTTAATAAAAAGTAACCTTGCAGCGAATCTTTATCAGAATTTCACCAAAATATTAACTGATTTTCACGGAAAAAATATTCTCTAAAGGAGACATACAAAAGTGTAATATTTGACAACGAATTTATTTAATGAATTTCAAGTACTGCTGATTAGGGTGGTCCCTATTTACACAATGATCAGGTTTTTTTAATAAGGATATTTAAAGAATTACATAGAGATTATTGCCCTGTGTAGATGATTGACTCGAAGAAAAACTCAAAAAGTTATATAAATTAAACTTTTTTGCACTATTTCTCTCATGTAAATCTTATGGAAAACTTCAAGTACCTGGAGCGATGAGTAAATTAATATTATCCGATTTGGCTAAAATTTGGAAGACATTTTTCGGCAATCGCACCATAATAGCACGTGCGAACAAAATAATACCCAAAATAAATTTGTATACCATGTAAAGAAGGACCACCCTACTGCTAATACTGCGAACACTTTGTATGCACAAATAAAAATATGCATCTCCACATTCCTTGTTACATACACCATATTGCAGTAGTCTATATCCGATAATAAAGATTTTATTCCTAATTTTCTAAAAATATTCATTATCTAAACATGTACTGTACACTAGATTTGAATTGACGTTGCTTCTTCTTCAAAAACGGTTTTTAATTTTGTATTCAAACCAAAAAGACAATTATATTAATGAGTTATTAAATAAATAATATTTCAACACAGAGCCACAATCTTATTTCACGACCTTAATCCTTTCGACCCATGATAAAAGTGTTCCTTATGAAAAATAATTCATTTACATAAATTTCAAGCAAACGGTCACAATATTTCACACAATGTGCAACCTTCAATTTTCTCTATATCTTTGCATCCAACCAAACCTAAGAGAAGCAGATTTGGATATTTTAAGAAACCTAACCCAAACTTCTGTTTTTTTATTTCATTTTCTCATTGATTTTAAAGAACGAAATGTGTCCAGTGTAATAATTTTAAGTAAGATTAGATCCTAGTGAAAAACATATCAGATCCTAGTAATTGAAAAGAGATGGGAAAATGATAAAGAAATACTAAAGTATACATGTATCGATATGTACATATGTGTTAAACACAGTAATTAATCATTTTTCACCAATCATAAAATATGCATATCTACACACTAAGAATCATGGAGTCTTCCTCAAGTTTAATAAATTATAGTAAACATTGTAGAGAAAGAGCATATCTTCCAATCTAACTATAACTTCAATTTTTTTTATGTCTGATAACTGCTGACTATTAATCGATCCACCTAGATAAAACCCTAAGTGTACGTGGCCAAGGAAATATTCATGTCAATGAATTTAAACAAACATGTCTTCATTTTTTGAACTTCTCTAACAAATGATAATTCTTTGAAAAGTGTTCCAGAAATCAGGTCACAAATTAAAAATGTTTCTGCATCTGCATTATCATCACCTTGTGCATTCCTCTCAGAAATGCAAAGGAGACATAAGAGACAATGCAGTGTCGAAGCTTTATAAACACTCCTTGCAGACGGTAGGCCAGCAGAACCTATTATAAAAATAATATTTGAAGGAAAAAGGAAACATAAAGTGACCAATTTTAATTTCTATTCTCTCAAGACGCAACATTTCCAATCTAACTTCCAATTCAAATTTTTTATGTTTGATAAGTACTAACTGATAATTCATCTAGACACTATGCAAAAACAGATTTTAACATCGCCAATGGTATATTCATGTCAAAGAATTCAAACAAGCGATTCTTATATTCGTTGCATTTCTCTAACAAATGATAATTTTCTTAAAAATGTTCCAGAAATCAGATCACAATGTTATAATTTTGGTGCATCTGCATTATCATCATGTGTATCCGATTTAGCTAAAATTCGGAAGACAATCTATTTTTGGACATTCGTGCCATAATCGCCAGTGAAGACAAACGAATACACAAAATAAATATTTACCATGGAAAAAAGGACCACACTACTGCTGATACTACGGACATTTTGTATGCATAAATAAAAATCATCCGCAAATTCGTTGCTACAAACTAAAGAAGACAATTATATTAATGAGTTGTAAATAAATATGTAATATCTCAACGCATAGTTACATTCTTATTCCTCGACCTTAATCCTATCGATAGTTATTAGTTCAGTATTTCGATCAGCGTTACGCATAGTTAGCCCAACATTGGGACCGCATAAGATTTTTATAAATACAAAAACTGACTCAATTCTGGCTACAAATGTATACATAGAAATATCGATCGATAATACGTACCATGGTGTGAATTTGTTATCGGATCAACGATGGGCCAAAATTGTCATAGATCGGCCGAGATACTGAATCGATAACTATTTAATGACACTTTTTGTTTACCATATACCCAATATATGATCGCACGATTGAATCAACTATAGGCCACTTTGCGCCAGATCTGGCTCAATAGGCGATCCAAACTTAGTAGCATACGTTGGAACAATGTTCCGCAAACAAAGTCGGTCCAAAGTTATCATTTTGGTGTCTCGACCGACCTTTGAGAAAGTTAACCTGACATTGAGTTGATGAAAATTTGCACCTAGAGTAAAATCGTTAGCCTGAAGTTGGAGCAACTATTCTAGGCATATAATTGACTCTATTTGTCACAAAATCGACTTCAAACATTTTTCAAGGCATTTCGTAATATCTCATGGTAGAACCATGGAATTTGGACACAAGCCATACTTCAGTCTACTATGGGCGAACTATAACGAACTCTGGGCAAAAACTTGTTCAAGACTTGAATCATGGTACTTGTGTTTTATCCCATGGTGAACATTTCCGTGCGTTCCCCGCATCTATTGAGTCCCAATTATTATCATAGTTTCGTATGAAGATCATTCATGTGAAGTAAAATTTCCCCTACTGATTACCCTGACAATGCAGTTTATTGGGAGTTATGGAAGGAAAAAGAAAAATCATAAAAGTAATTGTTTTTGTCGAGAGCAGCTTAAACGATTCTGATAAACAAAATATATGTTGTGAAACCAATGAGACCAGTGTGGAGAAAAGTGCAAAGTTTCAAACATTTCAGGCGATCGTAAAAATGTTAAAGCATCATTATTCAGTCTGCAAGCATGTGAATAAATAAGTCACCTTTTTCCCGAACAAAATTTCTCATTGCTAGCTATATAATTCTCTTGAATATTCGAGCTGATAAGTGCCTAGAGTAAAACAAGCCTAAGTGACAATAAATATAAGTCAGGATAGCAAAGGCAACAATAATTCATAAAATGTGCAACCTTCAATTTCCTCAATATCTTTGCATATAACTAAGCCTAAGAGAAGCAGATTTGAATGTTTTAAGAAGCCCGAGCACAAACTTCTCTTTGTTTTAAATTTAATTTCCTTTTTGGCTCTTCTTGTTGATTTGAAAAAAATTGCCCAGTGTAATTATTGTAAGTAAGATTAGACCCTACTGAAAAACATATTGCATCCGAGTAATTGAAAAGAGATTGAAAATTGATATATCTACACACTAAGAGTCGTTGAGTCCTCGCCAAGTTTAATAAATTATAATGAAAATTGTAGGGAGGAAACGCATATCTTCCAATCTAACCACAACTTAAATTTTTTTATGTCTGATAACTACTGACTGTTAATCGATCCACCTAGACAAAAACCGAAGTCTACGTGGCCAAGGAAATATTCATGGCCAAGAATTTAAACAAACATGCCATAATTTTGTGGACTTCTCTAACAAATGATAATTCTGTAAAAAGTGTTCCAGAAATCAGATCACAATGTTGAAATGTTTCTGCATCTGCATTATCATCATTCTGTGCATTCCTCTTAGAAATGCAAAGGAGATAATCTGGTTAAGGAGTTTATCGAAATATATTTCAGAAGTACGGCCCTATCTGATACTGCCCATGTGTCTGGAAAATCGATCTAAATTCCAAAGTCGAATTGATGATCTAATTCTCACGATTGGAAAAGAAACTCCTCTGGTCACAGTGAATCTGCAAAATTCCAGCGAATTCCTCCTTTCAGATCTGAAGGTATTTCCACCCTATCAAAATCCACGAGCTACCACACTATTTATTCTAACCAAGACTTCTGAAGAATACGAAAAACCTTCAATCATAAGATCCAACTTGATCGACCAGATGAATTTCGTGACCCGATTATCAGGAATACGAATTCGACCCAAAATTTTAATTTTACACTTATCAGTCAACAAGGGATTCACTTACGAAAATCTACTCCGTCGGATGTGGTCTCAGCAATTTTTGGACGTGAGTGTTCTTGAAGTTGTGATTTCGACATTCTCCAATCAGTTTTTTGAAGAGCGACAAGAAATTCCTTACTTGCATTACTGGAATCCCTTCACTGAAATCTACACAAAGAAGAATTTTTCAACGAAAACTAAACTCTTCCCTCAAAAACTGTACAACATGAACGGTTATCAACTGAAGTCAGGAGTTTATGAATTTCTTCCTTTCATAAAGATAACACAGAATGCTCCATACCCTCTAAAAGTTCAAGGGTCTAGGATAGAACTACTCAAAGCTTTTTCAAGGAGGCTCAACTTTAAACTGACCCACATACTAACTGAAGCTGGAAATATGACAGAAAGGGTCATGTCAGATGAGCTAACTCGCAACGATCTTCAGTTTTTAGGAATCGAAACAAACATGTGGAACATTGACGGACAAAGTCTGGAACGAAGCACATTTACTGGATTTACTGGAGGAACTGCATTGGTGCCAATATTATCGAGCAATACAACTTCCTTAACAGAGAACTTTATTGTAGCAGGTATCTTCTTAATAGGTCTTTTGATCTCGATTTGGATTATTTCGCGCTCACTAAAGTTCGATAGGCGCTTCTGGAAATGCATCTACATCACGCAGTTAGTACTTGGCTCTCCTGTACCACAAGATCCTCAAAAAACGTCGGAAAGGATTCTCTTTGCCTCTATTCTTCTAGCCTGCATCGCTTATTCATCTTGGATTTATATGGCATTAGCAGAAGTTACGTTGACCAGCCGAACAGAGATACAAATTTCTGGAATTAATGATATGATTCGTTTAAATCTGACACCATCTATGTCTAATGTACCTATGTACATTGCCGTGAGGAACACGGCTGATGACTCGTTTCAAAAATTCCTGGATAAGACTGTTATTATGCCGACGGAAGATTGTATTGAGATGTTAAAAGAACACAAAAATGTTTCCTGTTTCGTGTCGAGAAAAAGAGCGGCCATGATGATTAGAAAACACAGAAATGAACACAGTCAACCGTTGATGAAAGTGCTGGCAAAAGATTTGGTGACAATAATGCGATGCTTGAAATTTACACCAGGGTCTCCCTATGTTGAACGATTTGATGATTTAATAATGAAGTTCCAAGCCGCTGGAGTTTATAATAACATGTTTCAAGATCTGACACAACGGAAATGTATAACTCCTCTTGCATACGAAGGATCTGTTGAAGTAGATTGGCAACTTCTCTCCGTGTTCTTAATAGGATATGTAGTTTCATTTTGTGTCTTCATCGCAGAATTGATTATAGGAAAATGCGCTATTTAGATATGTACTGTACACTAAATTCAAAAACACTTTTCATCATCTTAAATTCAAAGCAAGAAAAATATTATATCAATGAAGTATAAATAAATAAATGAATGATATTTCAACAGTTAGCCTCAATCTTATTTTTTGCTCTTATCCTTTCGACAGTGGCGTACATTCAATTTTCGTATGGGGAAGCGAAGATTCTTTTTCTTTAAGCATTTCCTGTTGCCACCATAAGAAGGGAACCCAAACTAATAACTCGATAAAGAAAACAAAAATTACATTCTCTTTGTTGTGATGCTGCTTATCTCTTAGGGGCTATCCAGTAATTACTTAACAGCTTTTTTTAAAGAGGTGGGGGTTTGGAAAAATGTTAGGATGTGGTTAATTGAAGGGGGGGGGGGGTATTCAACATTTGAATAGGAAATTACTTTACTGCAAGCAGTTGCTTTAAAGAAATAAAAGTTAGGAAGGTTAATTAGTTAATTAATAACTGCAACCCTATTTTGAAGTCTATTTTTCAAATGGAAGCTAATTAAATTGCAAAGAGGAATGTCAAGGCAGATTAAAAATAAATTCTTTAATTTTCTATTGAAATTAAAAAAAGACAAAAAATCTCAATTCTTATTTTTGGTGGAGTCGCTTCTTTTCTTCCGAAAAGAATAAAAGGTAAATATTGGTCAAATATTGGCATTTAACAACAATTATAATTGTTTTATACAATTGTTTATAAACGAATTCACCTATATCGCATTTTTAAGAAAAAAATGTTTCCTTCCTGCAGGATCGTTTACTTTGATCTCATGTATAATATACTGACACAAGAGATTGTCATTTAACCACAATTGTTATTGTTATAAACAAATACACTTATTTCGCATTTTTGATTTTCAACCTGAATGATAAATTTTTAACCAAAATGACGAATATAAATGAATATTTTATAACAATAACAATTGTTTATAACAATTATCATTGTTGTTAAATGGCAATATTTTGCATTCTTATGTTATTCTTCCGAGAAGAAAAGAAATAACTCCGCTAAAAAGAAGAGTGGTCTGTATTAAAAACTCTGAAATAAATAAGTTTGTTTATAATAATTTTTGATAACAATATCAGTTGTTGTTTAATGGTAATATCTTGTATCAATCTATAGTACTTGAGAGGAAATGAAATAATCCGCTAAAAAATTAAAAATTCTATGTTCGTATATGTGATGTAAGTGAATGTTTTTATAACATTTATAACAATTTCAGTGGTTTTCAGTTCTTGGTCATAATTAGTTATTACTTTGAAGCAATTTAACGACGAAATCAGTATAAATAATGTATTCAAACACCTGTACTGCAGCATATGTCAGTTTTATCCATTAATTTGTTTATAACAATTCGAAAAATTATGTTATTTAATCCAGATTATTATATTATCAATTATATTATTATATTATTATAATATATTAATATTTATTGTATTATAATGTATTATCATTATATTATTAATTTCGCTTAAGTTTGTAAAAAAGAAAAGAAACTATAAAATCGGTTAAAAACCCGAACTTTAGATGTGTTTTGAATAAACATGTGAAAATTAATTAATAAAAACTACTGTTCACACGTTTTAATTTTAATTAATTTTATTTTTAAACTTTTTATATTTTGAATAATTATTATTTTAAATACAGGATTCAGAATGTGCTTAAATTATGAAAGATTTTGAGCTCATATTTTGAATATCGAAATAATTTTATTAGATAAATTTAATTTTTGAACGTTTTAACCTAGAAATTTGGTAATTTTTTAGAAATCTGAAAATTTAAAAATATTTAAAGTTTAGAAACAAAATAATTTGCTCTATGTTTAAAAAAACCTTAAAACTTGGAAATCGTTTGAATTTGTTGACATTTCCAAATTTTAAGTAGAATTAACTTTTTCTTTAGCAATGAGTATTTTTTTGATACAAAACTAAATTCAAAATAACAATTCTTTACGTTTAGAGTTTAGAATGCTCTTACAAATTTTGTACAAATCTTTAAAAAATTGTGATTGTATCAAGAAACTTGATTTCGAAACTCAATCATGTCGATGATTTGTATACATTCTGTAAACAAGTAAATCAATAACTCACCACTTTTCTCGAAAGAATTCTTTCTCATTACTGACCTATATCATTATGTTGAAAGTTAGAGGTGATAAGTGCCTAGATAAAAAGAACGCTAAGTGAGCGTAAGTATATGGATAAAAATACTAAGGGTCACAATAATTTGTACACTGAATAATTTTCCTCAAATCATAAAATATTTATATCTGAAAATCGTTAAACGTTTAGTACTTCTAAAGTTTATTTAAAATGCAAATTGCAGAAACAGTAAAAAAAATGTGCATCTTCCAATCTAACTTTCACTTCAATTTTTTTTATGTTTAATAAGTACTAACTGACAATCAATCCATCTAGATAAAAACCGAAGTATGAATCGCCAAGTAAATATCAATGTCAAAGTATTTAAATAAGAATTCTGTATATAGGTAAATACCACTTTTCTGGAATGAACTTTCTATTTGCCGAAGTATATAATTTTGTTAAAAATTAGAGGTGATTTATGCCTAGATACAAAGAACCAAAAGTGAGAATAAGTATAGGATAAGGATACTAAGGGTCACAATAATTCGCACAATGAATAATTTTCCTGCAACGTCAATTTTTTATGTTTGACAATTACTGGCTGATAATCCATCTAGGCATTCTGCAAAAACAGATGCTTACGTCGCCAAGGGTATATTCATGTCAAAGAATTCAAACAAGCGAGTCTTAATTAATGGAATTTCTCCGACAAATTATAATTCTTCAAAAAGTGTTGCGGAAATCAGATCACGATGTTAAAATTATGGTGCATGTGCATTATCATCATGTGTTTTTCTTTTAGAAATACAAATGAGACGTTGTGGTTAACGAGTTTATCGAAATATATTTCAGAAGTACAGCCCTATCAGATACTGTCTTTGCGCCTAGAAAATCGATTTAGATTTCAAAGTCAAATTGATGACCTAATTTTAACGATTGGAAAAGAAGCTCCTCTGATCACAGTGAATCTGAAAAATTCCAGTGAACTCATTCTTCAAAATCTAGAGGTATTTCCAGCCTTTAAAAATCCACGAGCGAAAAACCTTCCATCATAAGATCCAACTTGATCCACCAGATGAATTTCGTGACCCGATTATCAGGAATACGAATTCGACCAAAAATTTTAATTTTACACTTATCAGTCAACAAGGGATTCACTTACGAAAATCTGCTCCGCCGGATGTGGTCTCAGCAATTTTTGGACGTGAGTGTTCTTGAAGTTGTGATTTCGACATTCTCCAATCAGTTTTTTGAAGTGCGACAAGAAATTCCTTACTTGCATCACTGGAACCCCTTCACTGAAATCTACACAAAGAAGAATTTCTCACCGAAAACTAAACTCTTTCCTCAAAAACTTTACAACATGAACGGTTATCAGTTAAAATCGGGAGTCTATGAATTTCTTCCTTTCGTTGAGATAACGAAGAATTCAACATATCCTCTAAAAGTTCAGGGACCTAGGGCAGAACTCGTAAAAGCTTTATCAAGGAAAATCAACTTTAAACTGATCAACGTACTAATTGAACCTGGAAGTATGACAGAAAGAGTATTATTGGATCAGCTAAGTCGCAACAGTCTTCAGTTTATAGGAATCGAAATAAGCACGTGGGATCGTAGTGGACAAATTTTGGAACGAAGCAAATTAACTGGATTAACTGCAGGAACTGCATTGGTGCCAATATTATCGACCAATACAACTTCCTTAACAAAAAACTTTCTTGAAGCAGGCATCTTGGTAGTATGTCTGTTGATATTGATTTTGATCGTTTCTCGCTCGCTGAAGCTCAATAGGCGCTTTTGGAATTTTATTTACAGTACGCAGTTAGTACTTGGCTCTCCTGTACCAGAAGATCCTCAAAAAACTTCAGAAAGGATTCTCTTTGCCTCTATTCTTCTAGCCTGCATCGTTTATTCATCCTGGATTTATATGGCATTATCAGACGTAACCTTGAACATCCGAACAGAACTAAAAATTTCTGGAATTGAAGACATGAAGCGTTTAAATTTGACGCCATCTATCTCTACTGTACCTTTATACGTTGCCTCGAGGAACATGGTCGACGCCTCGTTTAAGAAATTCCTGGACAAGTCTCTTATTATGTCGACGGAAGATTGTATTGAGATGTTGAAAAAAAATACAAATGTTTCCTGTTTCGTGGCGAGAAAAATAGGGGAAGTGATGATTCAAGAACACAGGAATGAATACAGCCAACCGTTGATGAAATTAATGGCAAAAGATTTGTTCATTACACTGCGATGCTTAAAACTTGTACCAGGGTCACCGTATGTTGAACGATTTAATGATTTAATAATGATGTTCCAAGCCGCTGGAGTCTATGATAAGTGGTTTTCAGATATGAAACGATTGGATGTTATAACTTCTCTTTCAGACAAAATCGAAGGATCTGCTGAAGTAGAATGGAAACTTGTCTTCGTGTTTATAACAGGATATGTAGTTTCAGTTTGTGTCTTTATCATTGAAGTGATCATAGGAAAATGCACGCCCTAATTTGTTTGTAACGGCAGAATTAAGGCATTATCTGGTCACACCATTACAACAGTATCACAAAAATATTAAATATTTTCTGTAGAAAATAATGTTCTCTGATATATACAAAAATGCACTATTTAACGACGAATTTATTCCATGAATTTCGAGCAATTCGGATACTATGAACATTTGGAATGTGCCAATAAAAATATTCATTCAAAACTCTTTTCTTAATTTGCGAAGGAAGTAATCGTTATCTAAATATGTACTGTACCCTAGATTTAAAAACTCTTTTCGTCTTCTTAAATTCAAACCAAGAAAACTATTATATCAGTAAAGTATAAATAAATGAATAATATTTCAACAGTTAGCCACCATCTTATTTGTCGCTCTTATCCTTTTGACAGTGGCGCACATTGAATTTTTGAAATGTGGAAGCGACAGATCCTTTCTTTCAGGATTTCATGTTTACACCCTAAGAAATGAACCGAAACTAATTACTTGATAAAGAAAACAAAACTTACAACCAAGAAGATTAATTTTCTACCAAAAAAATACGAATTTCTAACGAAATAAATCACTTTTCAACTCAATAGTTGAATTTTCTACTAAACTTACGCATCTTTAAGATGAATTTTTGACAATGTAGGTCAGCTTTCAACCAAGTAGTTGAATTTTCAACCAGGAAGATAAATTTTCAACCACGAACATTATTCTTTTACCAAAAAGACGAATTTTCAACGAAATACTTTAGTTTTAACCAAATAGTTGTATTTTTACCGAAAAATGATAACATTTCTAACAAAAGAGATCAATTTGCAAATCAAAAAGACGAATTTAAAAATGTCGTATTCAGAAAATCGATCATTATTAATTATTATTTTACGAAATTTAGCGACGAAATCAGTACAAATAATGTATTCAAACACTCGAAAGGCAGCATATGTCAGTTGTGTCCGTTAATTTGTTTATAACAATTAGATAAATTAAGTCATTTAATCTAAGATGAAAATTTCATGAAGAGTATGTCTACTATTTCTATGTGTTTTTGAAAAAATATCAATGTAATTTTTAACTCAAATAACAAATTAATTAACAAAAATTTTAATGAGCATCAACAAACCTCTTCAAAATTTAAATACGTTTAAATTTGAAACAGGAAACTTTAAAATCGGTTAAGAAACGCGACCGATGGCACTTTTTGAAACATTATACAATATTTCTCTTCTTCATTTTGACAACTTTTTCAAATTATTTTTACATTCTCACTCTAATGAGAATTATTTTCACGAAGGTGTCTGTCTGTCTGTAGTCTGTAGTCTGTAGTATCGTGTAGGCTCGATAACTTTCGAAAGATTGATCAGATTGGATTGTACTTTGGCACACTTTTCAAATACCTAAAAAGAAAGAACGAGTTCGTTAACCAGCTATTTTGGATAAAAATTCAAAAAGTGAGCACATTTTGAAAATTTTTGAGACCACTTTTTTCAAGATTTGAAAATCCTATGTAAGGTTATTGGAAGTACTCAAAAAGAAAAACAATTTATCTTTATGACATTTTTCGATAAAAAGAAAATTATCAGAGTTGTAGCATTTTCAAAACCTAAAAAAACAAACGAAAATTAACATTTTAAGCCGAACAACGCACGATATGAAAAAATTTCAAGAGGAGAAAAACGTTTTTTTCAAGAGCTCTATAAGATTACCATAACAAATTTTTGAATTTTTTCAAAAATTCGAAAATTAAAATTTTGATGGCACAAAAAATAATGAAAAATGAAAATTTTCATTTTCCGGTCAAACTATGCAAGATACAAAAAATATGAAAAACAAAAATTGTGTCCGCAAAAAAGATCTACAAATTTGTTATTAATCACTTTTTGATGCGACACGTAGTTTTTGTGAGAATTGGGAAATTCCCGACAGTTTATAATATTACCGAATTTGAAAATTCCCGAATAATAAAATTTCCGAATAATAAAATTCCCGAATAATAAAATTTCCAAATAATAACATTCTCGAATTGGAAAATTCGTGAATAAAAAAATTCTCGCTAGTTAAAAATAATACCAAATTTGAATATATCCGAATAATAAAATTCCCGACAGAAATTTGCCGAATCATAAAATATCCGAAATAGAAAATTCCGAAATGTAAGCAATTAATTTTTAATAATAAATATTTTTCATTTATTGAAAACACAATAATAAATTATTTCTATAAAATAATTCTTTTAATGCTTAAGGTTTCTGAAATTATTGTTTGAATTCATAACAATAATTGAAAAAAATTTTGGGGTGACTTACAAATCCCCAAAAATAATTTCTGGATGAAAATTGTTTCAAATTATTGTTATTTTAAATTCAAACAATAATTTTAGAAACTTTAAACATTGCAAATATTTGATTATTGTATTTTTAATAAATAAATCATATTTATTAAAAAAAAATGTAATTGTTTAAATTTGGCAATATTATAAACTGACGGGAATTTTATTATTCAGGCATTTCCCAATTCGGTAATATTATCACTGTTCAGGAATTTTATTATTCAGGAATTTTCGAATTCGGGAATTTTATTATTTCGGGATTTTCCAATGAGACGACTGAAAAATCACGAAAAATAACATTCCCGACACTGTGAAATTCCCGAATGATTAATTTCCTGAATTATAAAATTTCCAAATTATAAAATTTCCAAATAATAAAATTCCCGAACAGTTCACAATATTACTGAATTGGAAAATTGCCAAATAATAAACTTCCCGACAATCCATAATATTACCAAAATTTAAAATTTCCGAATAATAAATTCCCGACAAAAAATGGCCGATTTATAAAATATCCGAACTAGAAAATTTCCGAATTGTAGAATTCCCAAAATAAAAAAAAAATTTGAATGGTTTTTGATAAATATTATTTATTTATTAAAAACACAATAATCAAATATTTTCATCAAACACATTTTTTTAATTTTTAAAGTTTTTAAAATTATTGTTTGAATTAAAACTAACAATAATTGAAGAAAATTTTTAGCCAGAAATATATTTTTTTGAATTATTTTAATTTTAAATTTAAACAATAATTTTAGAATCTTTAAACATCATAAATATTTTTTTTTTGATAACGATATTTGATTATTATATTTTGAATAAATAAATGATATTTATAAAAGAAATTTCTTATTTGTTTAAATTCAGGAATTTTCTTGATCGGATATTTTATAATGCGGAAATTTCTGCCGGGAAACTTAATAATCGGGAATTTTCAAATTCGGTAACATCATAAGCTGTCGGGAATTTAATTATTCGGAAATTTTTCGATTCGGTAATATTATATATAATATTATATTATATTATATTATATTATATATTAAATTTTGAAACCATTCCAGTTCAAACCGATTTGAAATGCTTAAAATATGTTAGTGTTCCAGTTTGTCAGAATCTGACCTTTTTTATTGAAATTTTGTTTTAAAGTTTGTACATTTTAAATATTTATTATTTTTTAATATAGCATTCAGAACGTTCTTAAATTCTGAAAGATTTTAAGCTCACATTTCAAATATCGAAATAATTGTATTCAATACATTTAATTTTCGAACGTTTTAACGTACAAATTTGGTAATTTTTTTAAATATCTGAAAATTTAAAAACATTTAAAGTTGAGAAATAACATAATTTTATTTATCATTAAAAACCTTATGACTTGGAAATCGTACGAATTTAATTTAATTTTGAATTTCCTTTTAAATTAATAAATTGTATCAACATCAGCTTTTTCTTTAGCAATACGTTCTTTTTATACAGAACTAACTTCAAAATAACAATTCTCTAAGTTTAGAGTTTCGAATCCACTAACAAATGTTTTGTACAAATCTTTGAAAAAAATTTGATTGTATCAAGAAACTTGATCTTGAAACGTTATCGTTACGATGTTCTTTATACATTCTGTAAATAGATGAATCAATAACTCACCACTGTTTTCGAAAGAATTTTCTCAGTACCGACCTATATCATTCTCTTGAAAATTAGAGCTGATAAGTCCCT
>CAKNWT010267613.1:0-14260 GCA_932066315.1 Andricus coriarius
GGACAAGTTTGCATAGACTTTGTATCTGTTATAATATTTAACACCTTTCCATCTATGAGAGTCATAAATAAACAGAAGTGAAATATTATTTTTGCAGTGTTAGTGCCTAAAGAATGTTCATAAGCTTCTAATTTCTCAATCTCGTTGTCAACTCTTGTCTTCTCTTTTAAAATAACATCTGCTGATTCATGTAGAAATTGCAATTTAATTGGACGACAGGATGTTGCGGATTGTGATGCTCGATTATGCGATAATATTACATTCGATGAAGTTGATAAACGTAATGAAATGAGAGTTGTGGCAAATAAGTTTTCATCACTTATAACCGAATCAGGCGTATTTTTGTATTGCTGCTTATACAAAGAATGACCTGAGCTTCCATCGAAACCCCAAGAGCACATTAATACTAGTTCTAATTCTCTCAAACTTTCGGTCTGGATATATTGAAGAATTACTTCTGTTCGCAAGTCGACAATTCGTTTAGCAGTGTGGTTTAGTAATTCTTGAAGTGAAACTGTAGCTTCATTGTCAGTAATAGACACAAGTTCTTTCTGTGGTCTGCATTATTCTTTGGCAGCCCTAACGTGTTGATACGCAGGGAAAATATCTGCACCCTGCTCTTTTACTAAACAACGCATACTATTATAATCGGCTTTAGAAAGAGCTCGATCTAACATATAAGATAAAGCCTTTTCAGGAGTTAATTTTTCAACTGCTTTCGAATCTTGAATCAGTTTCCTCATTTTTGCAGGAGGAGTCTCTTGAATCTCTTTAAGAACTGTAGCCAAATCTTTTTCCCCTGACTTTTTTGCTGCATAACGACAGGCACTTAAGAGTTTCATAGGATCATTTCCATTTTTATTTGAAATTACTCCTGCCGTTCGACGTTTTGACCTCTCAGATGATAAATTAAATGAAAGAGTTAGACGACCCAAGCCTTCAGGTGTACAGTTAAGTTTTTGAAAGCTCAAATCAGGAATATCAAAGCTTGAATTCAACCAACCTTCATTTTTCGACTCAAATTTATTTTTTGTTCTTTTTACTTGCTGCCACTTTTGATTACGTTTGTATCTCAGATTTCTCAGAAGAGTTTTCAATTCGTTTAATTGAGTGACTTCAAGATCTCCAAGTTGCAACTTCTGTTTTTGTAAAATAAAATCAACGGCCACATCAATATTATCCTGCTCAGCTTCAGGTTCAGGTGGATAAAAAAGAACGTTCAGAATTTCGCGTTTCGTAAAACTGGACATTTTCACTTTGACACAAAACTCAATTAACACCATTAATGTCGCTCTGGGAAATGTCATTCTGAAAACAAAGGCTGACCGGGATATAAACAAAAGAGATACGGAGTGAAATTCAGGGAGGAGGCCAGAATTTTTTGGTAAATTTATCTATAGCGATATGATATCATGTAAAAAACACGAAATTGATGTTGGCTCCGAAATATGTGCATAACTTCATTAAAAACCAAAAGTGGCAGCCAGTGGCAGCACATTTGAAACTTCAATAATCAAGGAGGAAAATGATTCCTTGTAATCTTCAAAATGACGTGGTACTTCGTGGTACTTTTAAACTGAAAAATGTCCAGTATTGAAAACTTAAAAAATGTGCATGTAAACACTTCTTCCATTCGCAATTAATCAAATATCTAAAGTTATTTAGTAGATGCAGGTACTTTAAAAACGTTTTTAATGAATTGTAAAATCTCTAAACATTGAAAATTCGCACGAAATTGAAGAAGTTAATAATTTTATCGCAAACTTTTGATGGCTTTGATTCTAAGCCATTCTATGATTTGTATATACTCTAGACACATTACTTGTAAGTGTAAGGTCGTGAAATTTTGTTTCTGTCTACGATAACATATGTGTAAAACAATAACAATTTCCTTTTATGCAAATTTTGACCTTGAGTTTTGGCCAAATTCGATGAGATCCTGTCCCACTGTGCGCCCGGCCGAATAAGTATGGTTTATTAACAAATAATTAATTAATAATACTATAATATTATTTTGAATTATAATAAATAAATAAATTATAATCAATAATGAACTATTAACTATTCCGCTCCGGGACCAGATGGTTTTTGGAAGAACCTATTCCGGAGTGGTTGGTAGAAGGGCGCACAGTGCTCCTGCCGAAGACGGGAAACTTAGCTGACCCTAAAAATTACAGGCCAAGAACTTGTCTGAACACACTGTATAAGATCTTTACAGATATCCTAAATGATAGTATTGTTCGGACAATTGGACCTGTGTGACGAGAGATGTACGAACAACGTGGCTCAAAGGAAGGCGTAGCAGGATGTCGGGAGAACCTGCTTATCGATAGATGTGTCTGTAAAGACGCAGCATTCTATCAGCGTTACCTATCGATGGCCTGGATTGATTACCGGAAAGCTTTTGATTCAACCTCCCATAGACTTATCATCTGTCTGTTGGAAAGCTTACAGGTTCATCCACACATCGTGAGGTGCATAGAGAGATTAATGCCGCTTTGGAAAACTAGATTTACTATCTCATCTGGAAAACATCGTGTGATCACTAACAGTGTCACCTTTCAGAGAGGTGTGTTTGAAGGTGACACCATAAGCTCTCTCCTCTTTTGCCTCACATTATTGCCACTATCTCTCGCACTTCTTCATTCCGAAGGGTACCTTTGCGGCAAAACTGGAAATCGAAAGCATAAGGTCACTCATGTATTTTACATGGATGACGTCAAGATCTATGCTAAAAATCAAGAGCAACTAAATCTAGCTTAAAGATTGTTATAGAGTGCACTCAAGAGATTGGAATGGAGTTTGGGTTAGAAAAATGCGCCTAGGTTTATTTGAAGAAAGGAAACCTAAATGGCATCCCGGAAGACCCTGAGCTCGTCGACAGAAGCGCTATACGACACCCTGGCGCTGGAGAGACCTATGCATACCTGGGCGTGCCACAGAGCTGAATTCTGGTCGTGACATCTATAAAGGATACTCTCCGATGCAGATACAAACGTCTCATTCGACGGATTTTGTCTTTCGAACTGTCGGCGAGGAAGTCCATTGACGAAGGACGATCTCAGATCCCTCGATATCGAGTCCCGAAAGGTTATGCACATGAACAAAAGCATGCACCTTAAATCTTCTGTTCTGCGACTTTACATCTCACGCCGTCAAGGTGGTCGCGGAATACTAAATCTTGAATGTCTTCACAACAGGATTATTTTGGGTACAGCACATATAGTCGCAAATGGACAAGACCCTCTTCTTAAAATGGTCAGGAAACACGAATAAGTGGGCAAAGGGGCGTTTCTCTACAGAGCAGCGGAGGAGGCTGCTGAAACACTCGGCCTTGACTTCAATCTCAGGGATGAGGAAAGTGCATCAAATCTTATCCATATTAAGTACTCACTCCTAAAGGCCTGGGTTAAGAAAGCACAGGAGAAAAGGTTCTGCGAACAGCTCTTTGGGAAGAAGATGCGCGGCATCTTCCACAGAAATGTGGAGGATCTGTCGATGTCGTATGAGCTAACGTTTGCTTTCCTTAAATCACCCGGATTGAAGTCGGGCACGGATAGTTTCATTTTGGCATGCCAAGACGGTGTTATTTCCACTCTAGCATACCGCCGCCACATTTTAAGCCAAGACATTCCAGATGATAGCTGCAGAGCGTATCATGCACAGCCCGAGCATCTAGGACACATACTATCTGGTTGTCTAATTCATGCGGGAACGACCTACATCCAAAGGTACAATGCGGCACTAAGAGCGCTTCATTACCATCTCTGTCACTCTTACGGCATTAGCAAAAATACCGCTCCTCTAAGCGCTCCTAGGGAAATTGAGTCAATTGTCGAGAATGAGAAGTGTCGGATATACTGGAACTTCATATTCTCGACAATTGTTTCTGTTGCGCACTCGAGGCCTGACATTGTTCTTCTTGACTTCGAGAAACGAACCATGTTCGTTATCGAATTTTCGGCACCAGCTGACAAAAATACCATAGCCAAGGACAATGAAAGGAAAGAGAGGTGTAAAGAACTTATAAGGGAGTTGCGACGGCTGTACCCGGAATATTCCGTTAAACTAATCGTCTTGATCATCGGTGCTCTTGGAGGTGCCAAGGTTTCACTGGTTAATAGACTGTAAAGCATCCCTGCGTTTCAAGAAAATGCTAAGACACTTGCGGGGAAAGTGCAGAAGGCGGTCGTCCTTGGGTCTCTCCGTGTCCTCAGGGTGCACGAGACTTTTGCCGGATCATCTTGTTGAATTCGTCGCAGACTGTAACCACCTATCTCACGGTCGTGAGACGTGGTTACGGATGAAATTTTACCGTGATTACGCTGGGAGCGGGTGCAATTTTTTAGATTAGCACCTGCTCCCAGCCAAATCCTGCGGTTGTCCTTATGACAGACTTACACATATATATATATACTATATTTCACAATTATGAAATTTTGATAAATGAAAATTAACCTTTCGCTTCTTTGGGCCTGATGCCTCATTCTCTCCATAAATATCTTTATAAATCTCTTCGTGATAATTATCTATTAGTCTCATGAGTCCAGAAGTATTACTATTTTTCATTCTTATATTTCTCTCTGTTCCCTTTATTGCGCACAATTTGCAACTCGCGACCTTTTTTTCGGGAACAATATTAATTTCAAAATTTTCTTTTAATTTTTTTTCTTCGCTGGCCTTTTTCTTCAGTGCCACGCCCAATAAAATTTGTTATGCACAATGTGTTTACAATGTTAATATTATATTAAGTTATTAATACAATGTCCTTACTTTTGAATCGTTGAGTCGCTCTTTCCTTTTCGACTATCAGATTCTGGTGGATTTTTGTCTATTTCGGTGGAAATATAAATCAATCTTTAATTAAATATTTGACACTACACCTGTCCAACTGACAGCTCGTTGCTAGGTCAAGACTCAAGATTATCGCTTGACTCGCTTGGAAAATGAAATCAATAAGAGACGATAATAAACAAAAGAGGTTTGACAAACTAGTTGGCAATACTTTTTCAATATCGAGCCATAATATTCGTTAATCAATAAATTTTAGTCTTGTTGTGCATCACTAGCTCTAGCTCTGATAAATATCAAGTTATTGCGTCCTGAAAATCAGCCTTAAATAAAATCACATAAATTTTCCAGAAAAATACCAAATATTGAATGTCCTATCTTTAATATTTCGTAAAATTTTGCTAAAATTAAATCTGTTTTTTTTTTTACTTATTCCGAAGTGTATGCGTAAAAGCTTGTTGAGTGAGTTGAGCCTTGAATAGCGTATTTAGCCCAAATTAGAAAAGAAACAAAGTAAAACAAAAAATTTACCTTTGAGCCAAATTTATAAAGTTTTATCGAAGAGCATGCTTTTCTTAGCAACTTTTTACGAAATATTAAAGATAGGACAATCAATATTTGGTATTTTGCTGAAAAATGTATGTGCTTTTATTTATATAGGCATATTTTTTCACATGAAATTCAACAGACCTAAGTTATTTCCGAAAAACTAAATGCAAAATAAAATTCAATAAAAAGGGTGATTTTCAGGACGCAATAACTTTGTGTTAACTAAACTATGGCACCTTCGGTGGTAAACATACAATTTCTTTCTGATGATAGAAGTGATGCCTCGGTAATTTTAATATCTTTAATTATTCCTCTGCAGTTAGTTGTCAAGTCAAAAGATTTTTCAGGAACTATAATATATCCTTGAGTTTCTGCTAAACTAATAAAAACTAAATAGTCGATTTTGAGAACGGATATTTCACATGTTGATAATTCTAGTGTTTTCATGCTACTACGGATGATTTGGTTTTCACAACTGTGTGTATCAGCTAACTTGTAAGTTGTAGGAGAACGTTGACAGATTTTGATTTTTTCTAGTAACTTGCACTTGAACAGTTCTTTTTCATTCGTAGGGACATACATGGTTACCGGATTATTCAAAAAACTAAACGGTTCCTTCGGACCGGGATTTTGGATTTTATATTCGTCTATTTCAAATAGTGGTACGTTAACCGAGTACAATAATTGCCTATTATTCAAAGCAATGCTTATTTTAGATATGTCAATAATATGTTGATAATTCACTTCTTTGAGTGGCAAAGCATACTTTATGTTTATCCTCAAAATGTTTAAGGGATTCAATTAGCAATGTTGGTGTTAAAATTTGCGTATGTGCTATACCATGTTTAACGTCGTTAATTAAGTTTATTAGCGGTGTGATATCTTCGTTTGACTCATCTATAAGCAAAGCCATGACTATTGTTTCATTTTAAATAAACACATTTTTTGTGTTGTCATTTATTCGAGTGCTCATTCGATTGAGCCGCTCGGACCATCATAACAACCAGAATTTAAAATCATTTTTATCACGTGCGTTTGGTTTCTAAGACTGGAAGCTAACTGTTTGTTTTCTAAGTAAAGTTTGTCTAATTCACGATCAACATACGTCAAATCAGATATTGCCAAAGTCCCGAACAGTGTCTTAGATATAATACCTATTTCATTAATCAATCCTCTTCTTCTATTATGTGTTCCCCCTAACAGCTTATATAAAAGGCCACGCTGAATACCTATTCGTTTCATCATACCGTTGATGAGGCTCAACTCAAATTGTTCAGTGGAATTCGAACACATGTAAATTGTTGATTCATAGTGTCCCATCAGGTTATTAAACCGAGTATTAACATTCTCTACGTCGACCGATACGTGCCAAGTTTCGTGATATAATCTAGCGTCGCATAAATCTTCCACCAAAATAGTGGCCATGAGGAGTGGAGTCACTACGAGGCAGGAAATGGAGGAGATGAGGGAAAGGATGACCCAGGCAGTCTGCATTCTGAAAACATGAGCTTAGTGATAGTATGGTTTCAGACGATTTGCATGAATTGTGAGGTATTTATTTTCAAATAGAATTTCGTAATTAGTTTGGCTGGAACGCTGTACTACTGTTGCTGAACCCAACCATTCTGAAAGGTTGTAGTTTTTATGGCCTAATTCTAAATAGATTTTCAAATTTTTGGACTGATTCTAATACGAACTTTGCTTCTTGATCAATCAGAATCTGTTTCGGAGAACAAAATATGTATATATAATGATCCATCAGTTGTGTTATGATTGACTCACTGCTGGTTTCTTTGAGCGGTACTAGAACCAGATACTTTGTTGAAACATCTTGGATGGAGAGTATATACTCGTTTCCAGATTGTGTTATAGGCGTGGTCCAAAAATGTCCATTGCAATTTTATCGTTAGCTGCCATCGGCACATCAGGAATCGCTGCTTCGATTTTTGGCCTGATACGTGTTAACTTCTCTCTCTGACAGATGTCACATTTCTTAATGAAGTCGATGACATCATTCTCTATATTTTCCCAAAAGATAATTTCTCTAAGTCGCTTTATGGTTTTGTTTTCTCCAAAGTGACCTGATCTGATGTTTCCATGTGCTTCAAACAAGATGTTGTTTTTTATGAAGAAGAAGGTTGAGCATGTCATGCAACCGCATTTTTTCAGTGTTTTTTATGAAAAGGTCTTCCATGTGAAAATTGAAGACTTTCCAGTTCTTGCGATTATTGAAATCCTTGATATTCTTATACAGCAGTTTAATTCAGTCTTCTTCTTGATAATCAGGGAGTTGGCTTCATAATAGGGAAAACAGATTCTTTTTGTTCACTTTTATCCAGTTTTTTCAGTTAGCGACAGGTGTTGTTTTAACTTTATTAGGGAGTCTATTTCTTTTCCATGCCCGATATTCTTCAACTACTTCTTTTTTGTCGTTGGGTTCAACGAATCTAAGCTGCATGGGCTCCACTTCAACATTTTCGCTGTCCATTTCAAAAGGTTCGTGTTCGATGTTGATGTCCGGAACTTCCATTGCATGTCCTTCTTCACCGTCTCCTTCACGTTTTGGATACATACGCGATAATGCATCGGCGGCTGTATTTTCTTTTACTTTTATATATTCGAATGCATACTGGAAACCCTCAAGGTGAAGTCTCCATCTGATGATCTGTTTGGATTATGAATTCTCTTCCTAACAAGTATTGCCTTAATCGGTTGACTGCCCAGACTATAGGAAGCAGTTCCTTTTCTGTTGTGTCGTAATTCATTTCAGGTTTATTAAGTGTTCTAAAAATATAACAGCAGGGATGGCCTTCTTGGTAAAGGATGGGCCCGATACCTACTTTTGAAACATCTTTCGTTAAAACAAATTGCTTTTTGTAATCAGGGTATCTTAACACTGGCGATGAACACAAGCAGTTCTTTAGATCTCCGAAGGCTTTCTCGCAATCTGATGTCCCTTGAAAAAAATGATTTTCCTTTGTAAGGTCAATGAGTGGCTTAGCCCTCGTGGAAAAGTTCTTAATAAATTTTCGATAATACCCAGCGAGTCCCAGAAACGATTTTACCTGTTTTGGATTTGTGGGTGTTTTGAAGTCCCTTACCGCTTGACTCTTATTGAGATTTGGTTTTACCCCTTCTGCTGTGATTACGTGACCCAGATATTCTAACTCTGGTCTGAGATACTCACATTTGTCAGGCTACAACTTCACTCCCGTTTGTCGCAGTCTTTCGAAGAGTATGATGAGATTCTCATTGGGTTCTTTGAGGCTTAACCCTTGAACGGCACACTTCAAAATAATTACGTAAACGGCACCCTGGGTGTTTGACACCCAGATGTTTAAATTTGTATAACTAAGCCGGATTTCAATATTTTCTAACGAAAGTTTAATGGAAATGTAGAATTATACTTTTTTTCAAATCCCGTTGGTTTTACACCGATATAATTAATTTAAGATTTTTTTAAACTGGAATTTCAAGAAATATCGAAAAAATGAGTTTTTTCATAAAAAAATATAAGTTTTGCACAATTTGTAATATTTAGACCTAAAAATTGGATGGGATACTCCTGAAACAGTATACTTTTAGGAAAAAATAAGTATAATATAGGTGGTTTCAAAAAAGGTATTTATTTTGAAGAATGAAAACTCAATTTTTGACTGAAAAAAACACTGTATTTTTCATACTAAAATCAATTTCTTTATACACAAAAGTCTAATACTACATAAAAGTAAGGAAAAGCGAGTATCAAAATTCATCTTCCCGATCATCTTGATCTTCTTCACTTTCGGAATCACGTGAAAATTCTGAAACGTTGTCTTCTTCACCTTCACTCGTAAGGTCTCCACAATCATCTTCATCGACCTGCGTAGCTATCAAGTCTTCACGTAGCGTCTGTTGTCGTAGATTGTACGCCATCTATAAGTGCATAAAACTATATAAAAAAGCAAAAAAAAAAAATATATATATAAATCATTATAGATGATGTACTTACGTTCAAAACTAATCGAAAATATATAACATTTGAGGAAAAAAATCTGAACTAAAATCACTTTTTCGAACACTATTGGCACACTGGGTGTTGAGCACCCACCGATTTTGAAGCGTCTACTTTCACCAGCTGCCGAACTTGAATTAACGCTTGGGATACTCTATCAACGTACTGTACTCACTAATGCACTCTCAAACAACCGTTAGATGTCGACACATATTCTATCATATCGAATTGAATATAGAATATTAGAGCTCAAAAGTTGTCCTGGGTGTTTGACACCCAGGGTGCCGTTTAAGGGTTGAGCTGAATACGACGATGTCTTCAAGATGAACAAAGCAAATGTTTCCTACCAAACCTCTAAGAGCTGTGTCCAACATCCTCATTAAGGTTGCCGGCGAATTCTTAAGACCGAACGGCAATCTCTCGAATTCGAAATGACCTTCCTGTGTACTAAAACCTGTATATTTTTTTGATTCTGGATCCATAGGTATCTGATGGAATCCGGAGCCTAAATCAAATGCTAAAAAGAACTTCGCCTTTCCTAAGTGGTCGATTATATCATCCATTATTGGTAGCGGGTATGCATCTAGGTCAGTTCTCTCGTTTAGTTTCCTGAAATCCATGACAATGCGCCATTTCTTCTTTCCATAAGCATCAGCTTTCTTCGGAACTACCCACAATGGAGAGTTGAAAAGTGATTTTGACATAGAGATTACTCACTTATTCAGCATCTCTTTCACTTGACGATTGATTTCAGCTTTATGACACTCTGGTTGGCGATAAGAAGGAATGTCAATGGGTCTCTGATCATTTAAGATAATTTCGTGTTTTGCTAAATTTGTGAATGGGAGGGGATCTCCTTCTAAGGTAAAAATATCGTGATAACCTTGGACAATTTTGTTTATTCCTTCTCGGTGCTTTTCTTCAATATGCGAGAGTCTCGTGTTTGCTCTAAGAAGTTCTAATCTCTTGGCTAATTCCTTCGTCGTAATAAAATGTACCGTCTCTTCGCGTTCGGGTTGAACACTTATGTACTTAAGTTGAATTTCCGTGGTTGAAAGCGTCATCATTTGGTCTGTCTGATTAGAAATCGGAATTCGTAATGCATGGTTCTGAATTCTCTAAATTGATTCTGGAATATGTGGATGATCCGTAATCAACATGTGCCCCTGTTTCTTTTCTACTTGCATGGTAATTATTTTAATCGAGCTTTTTGGTATAAATATCTCGTCATCGTGCAATTCATGCTTAACGTTGTCCAGTTCTAGATGAGTGTTTGAAAGGTTAAGTTTATAACTGTACATGAATGGAACTCCGATAATTCCATCTTTGGGTAGTGGAAAATCATTTGGTACAATGACAAACACATGCACTTTTCCCTGAAATTTAAATTTTGTTATTTCATTTTATCCGGTGTTGGTCGTTTCCCATAGAGAACACCTTGCTTAATTTTTTGCGTTGATGATTAGAATGAACCAGCTCCTTCTTGATTAGGTTGAGTGAGGATCCGCTGTCCACCAAAAGTCTTCCTGTTCTGTTTTTACCATGTAAGTTTGCTCTATTTGAGAATAATCTTTCTAAGATCGCGGAGACTCTATCTCTGTTGATAGTTGGCCCTCTCGATGGTACAGGACGTTTTCTGGGAGTTGTTCTTCTACCTGTAAATTGTGGACACGATTCGGTGGGCGGGACGTTGAGTGTCCTATCGGAAAATTTCGATCTTTGCTATAGCATTGGTATTCGTGGTGTCCCGATCTTTTGCAGATTTTACAAAACATTTGAAGTCTCTGTTGTAAAGGCAGAGAGTGATTTGGAGGGTTGTCAATGCTTGGGTACTTTTAAGCGGACGGAACATGTTGGAATGCTGTCCTAGGTTGAGCAAAGCCGGTTTTCTCACGGGTTTGTTACCGGGTGGTCTGACATTTGAGCTTCATTCAAAGCAGTCGACTGGATCGCATAGGACGAACTTGTGCGCCGATTTCATCCTTTAAGTTTATAATGTATTTTTTTATTGCCGATTTTTCCTCTATTTGAATTGCTAAGCGTCGCGAGGTTGGGTTTGATTGTTCCTTTTGGACGGCGCAAATGAGTTCATTATAATGCTGTCGGAAGCGCATATTATAATTCTGAACAGTTTCCATGCTTGCTTGATTTATGGATTGGAGTTTTGTCCGACTTAATTCAACTGAAATGATTATTCCAGCATTTTGTCTCAATGTGGAGAACAACTGATCGTGATCTTCTTTTGAGCTGAAGCGGATGACGCGTTTTGCTTGGTCTTTAATTTTTTCGGCTATGATGAAATCTAAAAGTAAATCCGGTTGCGAACATCGTAATTTCGCACGTTTAACTGACTTGATAAAGTCCTCGACAACGACATCATCACGTCCTCTCAATTCTTCGACGGTTCTGATGATATCCTTCGCGGGAATGGACGTTGTCGCGGGGATGGATATTGCCTGTAAACGAGACGCTTGAGAAGTCGCGAAGTTTCTTCGCCGAGTCGGGGTTGGAGAGCTACTTCTAGACTCTCGGCTTGGAAAACGATTTATTTGCATGCTTCCCTGAGGGTGTTGGGTTACTGCTGGTACGTTCTGCCTGTAATTGTCACTCTGTTCCGTTCAATTATTTTCTAGTGCGGGAAGAGACGAATTTTCTAATGACCCTCATACTCCCATGACACCAAGAAGATATACTTTGTCAAAAAATAATATTTTTTAGAATTTCACAGTCTAAATAGAGTCTCTGATTTTTGGGCTCATCAAAAATACCAATACCGATTATTAGGCTCCAACATTAAACGTTAAAAAACAACCCCATGACAGCAAGCAGATATGACTTTGTCAAAAAATAATCTTTTACAGAATTTTACAGTGTAAATAGAGTCTGATTTTTGGGCTCGTCAAAAATATCGACACCGATTTTTGGGGTCCAACCCTTACAGTTGAAAGACAACCCCTTGTCACCACGTAGATTTGACTTTGTCAAAAAATAATCTTTTTCAGAATTTTACAGTGTAAAGAGAGACTCTGATTTTTGGGTTCCTCAAAAATACCAACACCGATTTCAAAAGTCCAAGAAAAGCCCAACACTACTTTCTAGTTTGTATTTTGCAGGTATGATTTTTTACTAAAAGGAGTTGGTTTTTTTATAAATAGGGGTGGTTTTAGAAATTTTTTTTGGTGCATTCGAGAGTACAAACAAAGCCAAAAATTCGGATGCAGTTTGTTTTTTGCAGATTTTATTTTTTGCAAGGGTGTGGTTTTTTTACATAGGGGGCGGTTTTTTGAATTTTTATTTCGTGCTTTCAAGAGCCCAAAATCAGCGCGAAATTCTGGTGTACTTATCTTTTTCCGAATTTGAGTTTGTACATAGGGGGTAGTTTTATTTTCACTAGGGGTGCTTTTGGGGAATTGGTTGTTAACGCGTTCAAGAGCTCAAAAAAGCCCAAAATTCTTTTGTGTTTGATTTTTTGTTTTCTAAATTTGTATATAGTGGAGGTGCTGGCTTGAGTCAAGCACCTCCACTCCAAATTTCCATTTTCAAAAAAAGTAGTGAAGCCCAAAAATCGGCAATAGAGCCCAAAAAAGCCCAAAATTCTGATAGAGAAAAATATGAGAATTTCGATTGTGGACGTGCTAGGTTGGTGGACCTCCTAAGAAGGTCCTCTAGGCGTATTTTCCATACGAAGGCAGGCCCGCCAAATATCCATTTTCTAGAAATGTTTGCAATTACATATTGTGTGATTCATATTATCATTATTGAAGATATTTTACTTCTGGGTCCCCAATAATTAAAATATTATAATCTATTAATGACAAAAATGTTTTATTCAGTAACAGCATTTGCAGAATTTTAGTGATCTCACAACATTCTATTGTGAAATTTGATGACTTCTTACATATATACGGGGTTTCCCAGTATTCAAATAACATTTTTGTATTTTTGATTTCTCACAAAAAAATGGTGTCGAAAATAAGTTCAAATATTGCTTGCTAAAGTTAATAATTACGAGTAATTAAGAATTTCAGATCAACCAGAGACACGCGTTAGACGGTTGACAGTCCATGTGCCATCGACAAGAGTATGTGAATAAACAGATTCAGTTCGTATAATTTCTCTTCAGTTAGCTTTTCCAGTAGGTTGTGTCTCTCTGGTGTACCCTGGCGGAAAAAATTATCTGCAAATTATCTGCAAATTACTTCATAATACCCCTGAAATAGCTCTGCAAGTACTCCGCAAACGTCTCCTGCATTACTGCTTAAATTGAAACACTTCAGCATAAATGCAGAAGAACTCTGCATTACTCTTCTTAAAAAAATGGTCTGTATTTTCATGCATTACTCAGCGAGTTTTCTGAAAAGGATGTTCGCAAATACTCTGTAAAAGTCTCTGCTTTACTGTTTAAATTAAAGCACTTCAGCAAAGATGCAGAGATGCTCTGCATTGCTCTGCGGCAGACAATTCTCTGCATTGTTCTGAAAATTTGTGTAGAATTCTTAAACGAGACAGTAGTCTTAGAAACGTGAATCTTTAAAATCTGCGAAAAGAAAGTCCATTAAAAACAAAGTGCGCCGTCGTTTCCAACACGAAAAAAAAAGATGCCGATTTATATAGAGGGACGGCTTCCACATTTAGCCCACTGTGTATATCAGAAGGAAGGAAGGAAAGGACGGACGGAAGTGATGGCAAAGAAGAGGTTGGTATATGGAAGCTCGGAAAGAATAGAGGATGATATGACATGGGTAGAAAGGAAGATGCTGTATAAGTTAAGGCAAATAGCGGAAGAGAAAAGAAGGGAAAAGGAACGTGGGTTAAGTATGGCAGAATACAGATTGAAGGTGTATGGTGGGATTAGGACGAAGAAAGGGAAGGTTTAGTCAGAAATGAGATGCCGGGAAACTAGGAGAGGAAGGAACGGGAGATAGG
>CAKNWT010267624.1:932-21319 GCA_932066315.1 Andricus coriarius
GAAATATTTGTGAAAGCTTTCTTTAATCTTCGTTTGTGAAATATTTTATGTTCGTTTGAAATCATTCAAATATTTGTGAAATCTCTCGTATTCGTTTGAAATCATTGAAATATTTGAAGTCGTTTAAAATCTTTGAAATCTCTCAAATCTAGTGTATTCTGTACCCTTTTTTAAATCTTTGGTATTCTTGTATTCTTTTCAAATCTTAATTTAATTTGTATGAAATCTTTGAAATATTTGTGAAATCTTTTGTATTAATTTGAAACCATTAAAATATTTGTAATTGGTGGAAAATTTTATAAATTTGGTTTATTATATTTTAGAATCTTTTAAAAGTTTTAAAATCTTTGGAAATGTTCGAAATCTTTGTGGAATATTTGAAATCTGGTCTATACGCCTTTTTCAAAACTTTGAAATCTTTATGAAATGTTCGAAATCTTTGGGGAATTTTTGTAAAATCTTTATCAAATCTTTTGAAATATTTGTGAAAATTTTCTTAAATCTTTTGTTTGTGAAATCTGTTTTATGCGTTGAAATCATTGAATTATTTGAAATGTTAGTGAAATCTGTTCAAATCTTCTAAAATGTGTTGAAAACTTTTTAAATCGTTTGAAATCTTCGAAATGTTTTAAAATATTTGATATCTGGTGTAATGTACCCTTTTTCGAATCATTGATCTCCTTTAAATGTTTTGAAAGTTTTAAAAGCTTTGTGAAATTGTTGTGAAATATTTGAAATCTGGTGTACACGCCTTTTTAAATCTTTGAAATCCATTAAGTCTTTGTAAAATGTTTGAAATCCTTTTAAATATTTTAAAATCTTTTGAAATATGAGTCGAGACGAAATTAAAAACTCATAGAATTATTCACAATATTAAAGTCTGTCAATTGCAATCTATAAAATAATTGGTAAAGTCTTTATTCTGTAATGAGAAAAAGGTCAATTATATCTTGATAAATGAATGGCTTTTCAGTATCAAGATTTCTTCTAAACGAGATGTGTCTTTCATAATAGACTGAAAGATTTAAATTACTTTTCGCATTTCAAAAAAATAACTGTTTAAACAAAATTAATTCAAGGTTCTCGTGAAAAATTGGAGATTTCCAGTTTTTCAAGGTCGCCAGACACCCTGTAGTAGAGTAGATTTATATTTAGACAGTAGTAATAGTAGATTCGTTCTTTTCGTGCCATTAACCCCTGCCTTATTAAAAACTATTTAATTATCGAAAACCTCCTTTGAATGAACAAGAAATCGATTTTTTTGCGAAAAGGGAAAAAAATGTCACTTCCAAATATCAGTAAAACCAAAAAGTTTATAAGCTCAACCGCAATGTTTACGTTGAAGCAGCGGGTTCTGGCATCCAAACTGCAAAAAATCTGCCATGCAAGCACAATCATTAACTCCCATTCCGATCCCTTCTACTTCTGTCGCAGGGGGGTGGTGAAAAATGTCTGTCGCGGGTGGCGGCAAGCGTTTCGGTCGCGCAGTGGCACACGCACGTGTGCCTACGGTGTCGTGCTGCGCCGCCAGTCGCACTGGAGAGGGAGGGAGTAACGCCAGCAAGTGGAGGGGGTTCTGAGGGCTCTATTGAATGGGGAGGGGGTGCACAAGGGGGTGGGGCAGGAAGACCTAGGGTTGGCGGAGGGAGATGTGGGCGAGCGGTTATTTCAAGCATCGCTCTGGCACTTCGTCTCGAGCTTCCTAAGCGCATCCTTGGCTAACGTCGGTCAGTCTCTTATCTCGAAGTTCGAGCTTCGACGTGACGGCGCGTTTTTCGAAATCAATTTTATCGAAACCGATTACCTACCCCTTTTGCTGTCCTCAGTTCCCAAAGGATTCTGTGGACAACGAGATTTTTTTAATCGACTCCGATCGATTGTTTGCAAAGTGCCGGCTTGATTGATGTACAATCAATTGGTAAACAAGTGCGCGAAGTTCAGGAGGCAACGAACAATTTTTTGTGACTTATGTCATTCGACGAACGATCCAAGTTTTGAGGATTGTACCATTGGATTAAAATTATTTAATTGTTTGAAAAAAGTGTTGATTTTAAGAAGAAATTTAAAAGTGGACCTTGAGTGAAAAGTGCAGAAGTTTTGAAATTGAAGTTTACATTCTGAAGTGTAGTTCAAATTAAGTGCATTGAGACTCTTCAGAGAAGAAAAGACTCGAGTTATGAAAATTTGCATTAACTAAAATTGTTACAAAGATGGAGATTGGTTTGTGCAAAAAGTAACGGAAGCTGAGAAGAAGACGAGGCGGGAAGATACGATTCGCGCTAAAAGGCGCCGTGGATTTATAACGACGGGCGGCCTGAAATAACAGCAGAGGGTGTAAGCTGGAAACAGTGAATCAGCAACAACCGCAAGAATCTCCTGACATTGGGCACGAGCTTCAGGAATGCATAGAATCCATCTTATTAAAAATCAGAAGCCTATTTTTAATGCACAAGAACTATAAACAGAAATTTGATTTTTTCTCCGAGATTTTGGTATCTTGAGCATCAAGAACCAAATCGGAAGCGATTTGACGAAAACCAGAAGCTCCAGAAACTTGAGGCAGCAACTTTATAGATCAACATCGCTTGGAACGAGCTTTCCTTGGAACAATTTGGCAATTGGTGAGTAAACTTTCGTCTTTATGAATAAATGTGATTTTATTGTTCATACAAAACTTCACTAAATTGTAAACAATGTATAAAAATGTATGCTTTCATGCTATAGATTATAGATCTTTGGTAAACATTGAACCGTTCTACATATTCTTCTCACTCATAAGCCATAAGCATAAGGTGTGAGATAAGATTGACATTTGACTCAATCAGAGGAAATGAATAAGTGCAAAAGCCAGAATTTTTGTAATTTTATAGCTTTGGAAAAGTCGCGTGTATAATCACAATTATTGATTATGTTTTATGAAGCGATTCAGGAATCTCGAGGCGCACGTGAAGAATGGAGATAGTCGTGACATTAATTGCTATTGCGCGCAACGGCAATTAAATGCACTTAAGTCATTTATATTTTGTGATAGAATCGATCGATCGTTCTCAGTCATCTTGGTTTCTTTACTGCTAGTCTCAATTCTCTGGTGACAAATTATGATGGTAGACGTTTTCTAATGAGTTAAATGCTACCAGTTTAACATAAAACTTCAGTCGGTAGACCAACGTCTCAATCTTTAAATTACCTAGTTTTGGTCTTCATTAAACTCAAACTAATTATATCTATTCAACCGGAAATCATCACTTTATGATTCAGTAGCGATATTTCCTTCCAAGAGACTTTAGATTCAGGGACTCTATACTCTGATGACTTGTATGCTACACTTGAGAGTCAAACTTACAAGTCATGTCGTGATAGACGACACGTTAGAAAGAATAATTTATTCGCATTTAATCTCGTATTCGAGCTCAATGAACCACCTTTATAATGTCAGATGATTATCGACATTTTTTCGTGTACAAATAATGTAATAAACATAACTCGGAATTTAATTTCTTTAAACTAACAATCCGAATTCACTGATCATAATGCATTTATGACAAAAGAATGATCGCCAAGTTCTACTGCTCCCGAAGCAAGATTACTTTGGAAAGGGTAGGAAGGAATCTGGTTCGGATGTTGAGACACATTTGATAATCATCCTGAATCGAAGACGAGACAAACGTGACTCACTTGTTTAATTGAACCATAAACCGTGAAAGCGGTTAAACTGACACGACTGACCCGAATAGGTCAACGCTGCAGTCAAACCGGCATAAGATCGCCTGGAGCGGATGTACGGGCACAGATTTCCGGTATTTGCCGCCATGATCATTCCACCGAGTATACGCGGCGATTGTTTGTTTTAAATGATTTACGAGATTTATGTTCCTACTGTAGGCGAGACGTGGACGTACCTTCCGCATCAAGAAGATTAATCATTCTGTAAGAAGCTGAATTATAACCAATAATAACTGATCCTCTAGACTCTAGAGTCTAACTGCTCTAGGTAGTTATTAGAAAACTGATAGTGATTTTGTTGGTGATTACGTTTTGTGGGAACAAGCTTATGATTTAGGAGAAGCTGATAAGGAAAAGGTTTGAGGGGGCAGAATTTTTTTGGATCGAAAGGGCAGAGCTTTTTTTGAGGAATAGAGGATAAAATATCGGTTATTATATAAACTCATCGATCGTTCGATGCTGACTACATTCTTGGAGACTATTAAGTGATCATAAATAATGTATTCTTCATAATAGTCAACTGGTTGTCAATAATTTATTCAAGACGTGGAAGGTTCAGGTCTAGTTCGTATTATATCTTGAATAAAATTTGATGAAAGGTGATATGCGTGGTATCTGCTTTCATATTTTAGGAAGATGCTTTTATTAGGTTTCTTACTGAATTTGCGCGAATGAGGTAAGGTTCAATTTGTGATATTAAAAACTTATACTACTTGTGTTGTTATTGTTCCATTCACCCGTCAATTTTATTCTTCATCGTGGGACTTAGCTTTTGTGAGGGCTGCGTGCACTGCACAATGCTGGTTATTGTTGGACCCTTCATCCTTCTTACTTCTTCTTAATCCCCACTTGACTTGATTTTCATGAGCCCCACTCATGCTCAAGATTAAAAGTTTTTAATAATTTTCTTCTTTTTTCTTTAATGCCAAAGTCCTTTCGATGTTGCATTTGTTGATAACTAATATTAATATATAAGTTGGAAAAAAAATATGATCCACTGAATCAATTTAAAATCGTAGTTCTTTGTAAGATAGCATGATTAGATTAAAGACAATCATAGCTACACATAGCTACAACTTAAATCTTAAATTATGAAAAATGGTCATTGGTGTGCTTCTTATTAATCTGATACTTAAATGAAAGTCCAACATTTATTTAGAGTTGTTAGACTAACTTCTTTTTTATTACTACAATGATTTATTCTATTTAAGGGGTGCTCGACCTAACCAAGTAGTCAATTTTTGATAAAGAGGACAGCGCCTAATTTATCTCATAATTTATTATATTGAATGGTGTCACCTAGGCCACAATCGTTTAGAAAAATTGATTCATATTTTTTTATTGTGCTCATCATTTGTTATTGCAAATTTGTTGATAAGTGCAAGCAAATGCAAATATGTAAGCTACTGAATTTAAGGCAAACCAATTTTTAAGTGCAAAAATTTGAAGCGTTTGTTTTTACTCAACTTTTTACTACTGACTTGATTTTATGAATTGCCTCTCGAAGATGTAAAACTAAAAGGAATAAAGTAATATCAAAAATCGAGGAAAGAGGGATACAAGGAGTTGTAAGTAAGCGGGTAAGAAGCGAGCTGCGATTTATTTGACAGATCGTGCCGGCCAACGCGCGCCTCGGTGGCTAGAGTGCAGTTTATTTTATAAGGCCAGATTGCCGGCCTCACTTCGCCGGAATAGAATAATGGATGTTTCTCTCCCACTCTTCTCTTAAACTTCTTGAATATATCTTTCTTTTTCTCTCTCTTTATTCATCCCCTTCAGTCTGAAACCGCTTCCCTTCCTCCAGCAGGTCTCTGGCCTTCGTCTCGAAAGTCAAGTGTCATTAAGGAGAGAACTACTATTCGTTGGTGAAGCATCATGTTCAAGACGAGCAAAGGTATTGCCGACTGGAAAGTTCAGACACACAACTTCTCACGTTATCTTATCAAGAAAGCAAGAAAATACATTAAATTCTATAACCTATACCTTCGAATAGTTTTTACTTTTGAAGAGTTTTCCTTCTTTCCTGCATATTCCGAAAGTTTACTGCTTTCCGGTAATCTGTTTGTGCTGCAGCTTTATGATTAGAACGTGTCAAATCTCTAGAATCAAATCTGTTGATCTGAGAGTTCCCTATTCCCAATTTATGTTTACAATTCACACTCTGGATAGAGCACGCAAGCTTTTTTAAGTTAAAACATATTTTTACCTATATCATAAAAAAATCTTGGAATTCCGATGAAGTTACGATCACGACCATAATACCGTCAAACAAAACAGATAAGGATGATCGATAGATTGCCGAAATATTTGAAGAGGCTTGTTCATATTTTGATGGGGGGGGAGGGCGAGACTGCGAGAGTTTACATTATATCAGGCGCCGATTTCTGAAGCCTGTTTTTCACGCTTAAATAATTTAGGCGACAACTCAAGATGTCAGCGACTTTCTAACATGAGCTATAGATTATCATTTCAAGGTTGAACAAGAAATTACAAGCTCATTAGACTTGTCTTTTTCGTATTTGAGTCATTTGAAGTATACTGTAGAAATGTGGCACCGAAAAGGAAATTGGGACAAGAGACAAGGTCATTGATGTGTTTAATCTCATTCAGTTTTCATGTACACAGTTAAATTATAGCAAACGAAACTTTGTTTAAATCTCCCGCTAATTTCTGAGGCGTGCTCTTAACGCACGGATGGCTCACCTGACAGCAAGCGTGTCGCCTCTAGGACTCGCGAAATCGCAAGGCGTCTCAACCGCGTCGGTAGAAATGCAAATAGGACTGGTTGCTAATGCTGTTTAACCTCAGTAATTGTCACAAGAGAGCACACCATAATTTATTGCAAAGCGCTGGCACTGAGACACTGGCAAGAGACAGTTCAAAAGAGAATGATAGATATATGGCCTCTATTATTACGCACGCATAGACTATTCATGATTCATTATGGTACGCCGAAATTCACTCTCTACCCTGTTTTTTTATTCACTGCACACCTCACCTTTAGTTTCCTGTTCTATTTTTGCTTTAATTTACTTATTTGTGTTTTTCTTTTGCTTTGATGCAACTTTTGTTTTTTGCTACAGAACTATTAACTATCAACACCTTGTAAGTGATTAAAAAGTTCGATTACAAGATAATCTGTTGATGACTTTCATAAAAGCAAAACAAGTATCTCAACAAACTTGTTCACGCATAAGAGTAATCCGGCCGTAATATAGAAAATTAAAGAGATGTTGTAGAACATATTATAACAGCAGTATGCCGGCAGATTAAACAATTTTTTTCTAGAAATATTTTTACTTCGGCTTGGCGAGCAAATCTGGAAAACTCAATTTCTTGGTAAAAACAACGATCTGGTTTTTCCAGAACTAAAATGAATCATCCATTTTTCACTGATGCAATTTTTGAGGAACATGTAATTTATTTGTTTTCATCAGACCTGAAAAATAAGTTATTGAAAAAGAAGAATTGCGCTGATCTATACTTAACGAAAATAAATTTCAATCTCATAGGTCAATGTTTGAGCAATCTATCCTCGCTACACACATCTGTCACCAATCCACAAATTCTGGCACGACCATCGGTTTACTTTTTCGATACGTCGTCGTTTAAAAATCGAGCGATTGATTTTCACGTAGCAGGGCGCGCGATCGTCCATGGAACTTATTAATAAACCAACTTGGCGCTCATATATATATATATTATATATATATATATATATTATATATTTATATATTTACGAAACGCGTTCCGCTTAAAATACGAATTCCGGAAAGAATAGCAGTGTACATTCAAGAGCCCACGCGTTTGCAGCGCAAAGTCGTGCGTTTTCATTAAAGCTAAAGAGTTGCGACTTGCGATTAGCTACGACCAACGCTTTACAAGTCAAAGGTACAAGTCTGATTCGTTATAGCATAACCCCTGAGACTCGACAGAGCGCGGGTTAATATTCAAGGCAGAAGATCATGCCGCCACCAAAGAATGGGATTTATGAGCTCTTCCCAGATGCTGCCCCAGCAAAACTATAGAGAATTTCAATGACTGAAATAACCATTTTCAGAACAATATAAATTTCAAGAAATGAACTAAAAATAATCTCTATGGTCAAAAAGGAATTTAATTGACATTAAATTGAATTTTTAAACAAAAGAAAATTGGATAAAGTTGATCCAGCTTTCTTCTGCAAGGAAAGTTTTTAATTCAAGGAATTTGTCACATTTATTCTCAAAGGACTTTGCTACAGTAAGTTTAAATTTCCGGCTAGCATGTAGTTGATCATGGGAACTCTTAACGAGCCTCTTGCTTCCATTGCTTTGATTTATAGTACCGATTTTTAAAAAATAAGACTATAAAATGTAGGCTCAAATGTAGGGTTAAAGACTGGTGTGCTGGTCATATAAAATAAACGTCTACGTAATAGAAGAAAAAAGTGAAGCGGGGAGAATTAACGCACTATATTTAATGTTACCGAGAACCGGCAGTCATCTGTCTTCACTTACAGTTTGAATTACACTATGTCTTAGACCATTTATGTCTCTCAACTCATCCACGCATGCCAGTGTACTTGCACACGTGAGAGGCCTACTAGATGTAGGCGTTATCTCACTACTTGTACTGAGATTGTACCGATGCACTTTGCACGCACAGGAGCCCTTCAAGTTAATATAACCGGATCTACACTCTGACTTTTCCGAAACTAAAATAAAGCTCATAAAAGCTTTGTTTTCGATAAGGTAAGGAAAATTTGTACTTTTGCACTGATATTTCTGATACTCGATACTTAAGTGGGAACATTTTATTTTACTTAAGACCCTTCTATACAATTTAAAACTGTTTAAAACAGTAATAATGGATACGCTGTGTGGTGCAAACAGACCTACGTCCATGCTTGATGCTAAGTAGAATGCATTTTATCGGGATAAATCTCGATTCGCTAATTAGTCGTGCTCGCAATGCTGTACGTAATAACAATGATGGTCGTAAGATCTCCTTCGCGCGTAAAAGGAAAGCACGAAGTTCAAGCGCCAGATACTATTTACGGTGCTGTAAAAAAAGTCTTGCCAATTACTCGTTGGAAAAGATAATGGACATGCGAGGGTGAAAAAAGTCGATGTTACACTGCTACCGTAACAATTAAGCGTAACTAGTTTCAATGTTATCGCATGCGTATGGTAAATGTACGGGGGTATATACCATTTGCTATCATGGCCATTCTGTTATACGTTGTCCACCCTTGGCCCTTGCCGACATTTCACGTGGAATGTTCTCTTATCTTAAAAGTTTCCACGTAATCTATAGTAGTTACTGGAAGGAATTTTGCCCTGATTGAATCAGAAAATCCTGGATTGTTGCCGGCACTTTTATAGTTACAAACAACTATCTACAGGAGTTTAAAGGATTCAAAAAAATGTTATAGGGTAGACTGTAGAGTGTAGACCGAGGCAGAGATGTTAGCTTATTTTTTACATCTTTTTCTATTCATTATAAATAATTGAAAGTTAAAACGTGTTCCTTTGGTGGATTGACACAAACAATACGAAGAAAGTGTTTTCAAAGAAAATCTTAAACCGCATTCAACACAAAGGATAAATGGTTTTGAGAAATCACAGAACAAATGGATCCGGTTTCTTTTTTTAGAGTTGGTTCCGTATTTTTGATTTAACGAGGCGGTGCCCAGGGTCGACAGGAGGACAACAGGTAGTCGTGAAAAGAGATGAGAGGTAACGAGGCAGATGCGATGAATAAAGAAGAAACGAGTGAAAGAAGACGGGCACAAGAGGTAACAGGTTATTTGCTTAGTGGGGAAGATTACGTCGGAGTGTAACCAACCAACCTCAATACTTTCGGTGGGCCAGGTGGGTCTCGTCAGGCGCCGGGTGTGAGGCACGTACCAACACACGTGGTTTATTGGGTACACGCATACTGGCACAGGTCTCACACTTATTAACACATGAATGTGAAGTACCCCGTGTTTCACACGCACGTGCCAAATCAGCACTTTAAACGTAGTCATTACCGTGCCGACCGCAAGAATAAGTACTACCGGTGTTGCATTGACGGCACGTGTGTAATACCCTATAAGTCACACAGATTACATCGCGCATTACACTGGTTTTCTTTAATGCAATTCCACTAGAATGTGCGAAACCCTCGGAAGAATAGGAAGATGAAAATTCATGAGGGATGCAGTATGAAGATAGAAGAATAATTGACATGGTTCGCAGATTCTGAACAGTTGAACTTTGAAGCATCATTCAGTTTTAGAGATATCAAAACGAACCAATGAATGAATTTAAAAAATTCTTATTGTAATTTCAACTTCAGAGATGAATAAAATTAAAAAGTAGACTCGTTCTTGGAAGGTAAATAAATAGTCTTGAAAATTCTGAGCTTCGCTTGAAAATGTGGACTCGGAGTAAATAATTTACTTTTTTCATTTTCTTGAACTTGACCGTTCGGTAGAAACGTGAAATAGGAGATTATTACTGGGTTAACATGTTGATTTTTTGAAGTGGATCATTATGTTCCTTTAGGAGAACTGCTTCAAATTTATTTAGTCACTTAGTCTTTGTATCTTAATCAGTTTACTGGTTTGGTCTGAGAGAAATGGAACAAGTAAATTCCGGTAGGGCAAAATCGACCTTGATCATCTTAATAAGGCCAATCTTCGGTTAATTTTACTGCAGCAAAGACCGAGTATATATGCATGAGTGAATCGATAGAGCGGAGTTGGTAACAGTTTGATTGCATAATAATGACGCATTTATGACGTTTGAACTCCGACCTGCGTACCAAGATTTAAGTATCTAAAGCATCAAAGTATAAATACTTGTACTATTAATCAAATTAACTATGAGAACTGTGCTCAATCCCTTAAGGAATGGTTTGCACTTTGTGGACAAGAAGTGCTTGAACTCTGGAAAAGAATGCGAGAAATTATGGGAAAGAATCTCCAGCTAAAGTTGTAAGAAGATAATTGCACTATTTAGAAATTTGTTCGAAATGTTGCAGAAAGAGAATTGTGCTGATTTTATTACAGTCCCTTGTACATTTGTAATATTTCTGACTATAATCTTTTGCAAGGATGATTTCATATTCAGAGTATTTTTTAAGAATCTCTTTTAACATCTTGTCTTTAAAAAAATGCGATAATGCTTCAAATTTCAAATCCCACCCAATAAAAAATTCACACATCTTTTTTTAAGATTCAGTAGCCATTTGCTTTCTCATCAAGTTACTTGACGGTCCCAGACCATGTGACACGTTTTTTAAGCTGCTGACTTATTGCTGACTGGGCATATTCGCACATTAAACTTTTGGATGGGAATAATCGAAGCAACCAAGCAAAGTCCCAGGTCTCAAAGAACCTTATGAGACTCGCCAATCACTCGACCTCGTTACGCTCATTCCGCCAATTAGCGACGACTTGTGCCGCGGTTGCGATGGGTAGAAAACAAAAAGAGGGCCAGTATCCAAGAGGTTCTGGGAACAAATCGTGTCTCTTCTCTTTTCTCCCTCTTTTAATCCTTTTCTTTCTGCCATGCTTGGTTCTTAATGGTGAGACAGAGACGATTTTGCAAGGGTTCCAAGCGCAGAAAATTGACCGAGGCGAGAGAACCATTAAGTGACAATTTATCGTCTGCCGAAACTCATCTTCGGCTTCTTGTTATTGTAAATTAGAGCTGAGTATTTTAAATAAAATCTGTACCCACTACTCAGAATGCACTGAAAAAATTGGATATTATAATAATGCATTTCATAAAAATGTATAGTCATAAAAATCAAATTATAGATCTTATACATATATCGTTCAATCAGTTTTTGAACACTTCCCACAGAATACCACATACCCACATGTAAATTCAAAACGTAACCCCGCATCAGCATGAGGCCCCCAATCGGGATCAGTATCGCGTAACAGGGCTCAACTCAACTTTTCCTCAATGAAGACATCCATTTCTTTCAAAATGGAGAGTCTTTCCCCTTAAGCTTTTTGACATTGTAATAGTAAACCCTCCATATTGAAGTCCTTGTAGCTCACAGCGTCTTTTAATCCGTTTCTGCTCCCTAGCCACCTTTATAAATAGAGATAATTTAGTATGCATACAATCTCCAAGATGATCGTTGAATCAGGTGCGAATGGAGGCGCAAGTGCAGTAAAGATGCACGCCTGGAACTGAATCGAGCGTTGGCTTTTCTTTTGAATGTATGCAACTCTGCCTCAAAGATATTCAAATCAACAATTACGCCTACTTCTGAAGCGCGACGATTTCCTAATCTTTTCTAATTATCTCTTTGCTATTCGGCTGAGCTACCGTAATCGGATATATGCTAATGGTGGAAACCACATGTGTTCTTGTGGCTTCTTTTGCTGTGCAACAGGTACCTGCTACGTTGATGATTATAGACTTAAGTGCACGCAAGTTCTCATATTAGTTAAAAACTTCAATAAAGTCCAGCTATAATTTTGCTTAAGGGTTTGACGGTACATATTAGTAATATCTATATTAGTGTACTTATGCAAATTGAGCAAACCGGTTGCATCGCATTCTCTAATTATATAGTTTTCTGCAGATATATAATCGTATGCGCTATTAAATTCGTATTTGCATAATAATCTACTTATACAGTAATAGAGAAGTCTCCTACATTGTGAATATTTGAAATTTTTTCTCAATTAGTGGTTGATTTCTGCCATAAAGCAATACTGTGTAAGTGAGTTACTTTTATGAAAGAGCACTTTTCAAAGTAATCACCTCACAATCATCCAGAGTGTTTAATGAGTATTAATGTTCAAGGTGATTGCTTGAAACAACAGTGATTAAAATAAAAATATGTATCCAATTCACATCTGCATAGTTATGTTTCCGGATCATATTTATCCAGTATAAAAACAAATTTTTAGATTCTCTAAACAAATTATCTCTGTTGCTGCTGGGAACTTTATATCCTGAAAGGTTTAATTTTCGAGGCAAATTACGCTCTTCAAGGCAGACTTATCTGTGCAATCATTCCAAATGGCAGAATTCTATCTATGGTTTTGTGCTTCTAAGTGCAATCTACATGAGGTTCTAGAGCAGATTTCTAACTTTTAGAAAAATCAAATGGTATACCTATGTCATTCGCATCTGGATAATAATACCGACAAACGTCAGAAATTATTTGATCTAAAAACTTACATGATGGAAACTGGACAGGAAAATCGGGCGAAATGACAGAGTGAAGGTTTTTTCTGTCCGCAAATGGCCGGGAATTTTCTTTGGGTGGACGTTAAATTACTGTTCTTTACGATAATATCCTTTTTTGTAAATCCGCCAATTTTCCTCAAGGCACACCAAGCAAAATAGCGTAACTGTCTCATCTGCAACGACGCACGTCTTCTAAACATCATTACAAGACATTTTTAAACCGCGTTCTTCAATTACTGTTCTGATTTCTTCCTTAAAGGATCACTTGGTAAGAAAAGTACATTCCTGCGTATGTACTTATCTCCGAGATCACTCCGACTGGCAGTAATCCATTTATTACACAGTGGTTGCGAGTCTAGTCCATGTAGGGTTCGAAAACGGATTACAAAGATGCAGAAAAATAAAGTGGTGAGCATACAACAAAGTTATAATCGGATGAAAGCCAGGACAGACATCAGGAATTCTTTCGCGAGGAGGCCCCGTACAAGTCTTATCTTCCAACGGCGTGCAACGAGTTCCAGGGAAAACCACCCAAGTGGCACTACCGAAACTTGTAGTTGTACTTGTACCTACATATGGCTCCGCTATCGCGATACACTGAATGCATGACTGCATCTCTTCGAGATGAAATCTCTGCGCTTGTTCCGAGTCCACCATATTAATGCCGGTGCGTGCACCTTAGTAACCTAAGTACCCACTCGCTCATCTAGCAGTCCTCTGTAACTGTCTTAACTCGGAGCGTATAAATTACTCACTGCGCGGATGCAGAGGAAGAACCAGTTTCCGTTCATAGGAAGGGACACTTGAATCCTGAAACTAGGGAGTCATTTTTGCCTGATTTGATATGTAAAAGATTGGTTATTGCCCTGGCGTGTTCAAGTTTCATGAAAATACATTTCGGAAATTTATAGTATGTGCAACAAAGTTGTGGTTATATTGGAGGGGTTGGCTAATCATGTGCCTCGAAACGAGGCTTGACTTAATTCTCAATTCAGTCAATCATTCAGAAGGGAAAGATTGGACTGATAAAAACCGTATAAAGTTATTAAAATTCTTTAATAATGCACTTAATATTCTAGTTCCTAATAAATTTCGTTTTCTAATGCGAAGACCCTCGTCAAGGTTGATGTAAAAAACGTAGAGTACGGTAGACTCTTTATCCTATATTTTTTGTTGGCTGAGCCGCGTTCTGTGAAATCGTCTGCTTTTTCGTATAAAGAGCGAAGCATGATGATTTTCGGGTGATATGAAGAAGAAATTTTTTGTGTAATAAAAATACATTGGAATTTCGTTTGATGAAAGACGTTTATGACTATAGTTAACGTATATGTAAATTAAGCCAAAAGGAATAGTCAATGAGTAAATATGATATAAATTAAATTAATTTTTCAAAGGATTATAGTTTTCATATCGAAATTTCACACATAACCAGGACGCGTGGTTTAGCGTCTGTATTTAGTGAAATGAGAGATAACACACTTCCCTTTTCATTTTTGGAAAGGGCGTGGTAACCGCTTTGAAGTTTTGAAGGCTCTCGCCGGTTTTACACACCCTACTTCGACTCGCCTGTCATCGGTAATCCCAAACCAAAAAGAAGCCTCTTTCAGGTGCATGCTTATGCAAAGTTGGAATGAAACATATGATATAGGCGGACTCTCTTGCACATATGATACTCGTTTTTCTTTTCAAGTCTGTCAGTTTCTTTGAAAATTAAAGTCACATTTCAATGATAAAAGATTAGTTAAGAAAGTCAAATTTTTCTGTTGATGCACGTGTACTATAATAATGCTTCCGGCATAAATGAATAAAGTTTAATTACTTAAGTTAATACCACGAAATAGTAATAGCGTGATACCTTTTTGCTCTTCCTTTTAGAAGAAAAATGAACATTATAATTCTGGAAACCGAATAATTTTTTCGTGCAATGTGCTGCACTCATAAGAGTGTATCATCCTCCTTGATTATCACGCGACGGTTACAGGAGGATGAACATTGAACACAGTGCAGCTCCCTTCGAGTACTTCGGACAAAGAGGTCAGTCAGAGTGGGTGTTTTTAAAGGCAAGCTGACGGAGGCGAGACGTGACTCCGTGCGATTAAATTGGCTATACTTTTCTGATCGGTGGTATTGAAATTCGTATGTACTTATTCGAGCGATTTTATAACTTCATATAGATGTGAAACCGTGTGGAGGAAAAGGTCTGCAGTCTTTCATTATTAACCGATTTTGACTTTTATTTTTTAGAATTAATAAGCATTGAATTTTAGTTAAACCTAAGAAGCGGGTTTTTATCATTTTTTACTTTTTAGCCTATTTAAAAAAATATAAAGTGAAATTATGGTATCATAATTTTTCCTAAATATAATTGGTTGAATTTTGATTTAATACAGAGTTTAATAAGGTGCTGGAAGTGTATTTCTCAGTCGATTAATTGCGTTTCACTGCGGCAACCTCGTGCGCGAGACGTGCTAATGACGCCAATCTCTATGCCAATGACATTCGAAATTGTTTATATGCACAGCATGGATCGCACATGCTGCGACAAAGAACGTCGTAGTACGACGAGCAATGACTATTGTTCGCCGTCATTTTACATCAAAGGCGTTAGCATAACATTAAGTGCAGTATAATGAGTGTGAAGAAAAGCCATTTAGTAAGTTAATTTTAAATGCCACTGTCAAAAAATTATAAAACGGTAATCAATTCTGAGCTAAGGTTGTAGAAGAATTTGCATATAATGCATTCGCAATCGTAATTCCTGACTTGAATGATTACGTCAACTTCGAAAATCAATCCTATATGGCAGACCTCAGAGCTTCAATGCAAAAAAAGCCAAAAAGCCAATTTAGTCTATTTTCGAATATCCTGATTATTTCCCCAAGAAATAGTTCTCTAAGAATATCTACCTATTTTTGATACCACCTCGGATACCGCACTTAATTCTGCCTAATTTCTTCCAGGAAGTGTATATATTTTTCAAGACTTGTAGAAAAGTTGAGTCACTTCAGGATTCATCTATAAATACATATATTTTATACGTTTACAACCCACTTGAATTAGAGTTTTCCTAAAGTATAGTTGTACCCCAAAAACTATTTCACATGCTCGTCAAACACTGGAGTAATTGAACCGATCTACTAAACTCCTTATAGTGACTCATGTTTGATCGACTAAAATAACTTCCCACTTGTATTGAGTAGTCGACAATTAATAAGCGCTCGTTTGAAGCAAGAGAGAGAAAGAAAACTAGTATACAAAACGTGGGATTGGATCCAAAGAAGCGAATCGGTCAAACTTCGGATCAAACGAATTGTTGTTGTTTTTTCCTTTAAGCAGATGAATCTTTGTGTCAAATGTCATATACATTTAAAGCTTAGAGAAGAATTGAAAAGAGTTATGGACTAAAGTCAGTTGGAACCAGTTACCTGGGGGCGGGGGAAGCAATAACCGCGGGAACCGTTTCGCGGTCAGTGGAAATGTAATTTACTGGGTCATTCCAGGGCTCCGCGTACGAATTGAGATCCAAGGATTTGTGCAAGCGAGTACGTGTTATGCCGACGGCCAAAAGAGAACAGGGAACCGCCAATAGTCAAAACACGCCGAAAATAGAATTGGGCCGATTTGCGAAACTGGTCGCAACCGTGTTCTCCACTTCAGAAAATGATTACTTTCCTTGCATAAAGCCTTCCAAAACCTGAGGCTTTAACAAAGGGGTCTTAAGAGATTCTTGAAGAGAGTATATTTATGTATACTTCTCGAAATGAACTGGTCCTTTCCAGTTTGGAATGATTGCCTGTTTTAAGAAAATAGTATTTTTCTCAGATCTGGCGAATTTGCAGAATTAAAATATTATATTGTTTTTAATACAGTAGTCTGAAGAGGTCCACTGAAGATATGGAAAATTTTCTTTACATTTTTACAAAAGCATGAAATTTGGTGTTAAAGGTTTCCTTTGCCAGTAGAAAGTTTCTGATCAGAAAATAAAAGAACCTTCATATCCGTGTGAAATATCGTTTTTAACAATTTTCTAATGATAAAAATAGATACTTTTCTCTTTGATTATCTTATCTGTGCAAAATTTTCGAAAATTATTATAGTAGGGCGGGTTAAAAATTCTGATATTAATCGAATTGTTTGAGCTGAGGAAAAAAAATTTGTTACCACCATTTTGTAGAAAAACGATACACAACATGAAAAAAACTAATTTGCAGGGATAAAGTGATAAAAGTTTATTGTTCTTATAATTGAAAAACCATAAAAAAAAACGACACCTCACACGCATTTGAAGAATCAGAAAGGAAAAATAGTAATTTCTTGGAGAAATGCGGATAAATATGCAAATATTTCAACGAGCCAAAATATCGAAAAGTAACAATTCGAGCAAAATTTAAGTGTACCACATGGACTATACCAGATACGCGAAGACAGGTGAATGAATATTTACGCAAAAACTCAAAATGTCAGATGTAGATTAAATTTTGCAAATATTTGGTTAACTGTCAGAGTGTTTTTATTCGCGATTCACGATTATGGGTCTGTGGGCGCGGGTGGTTTGGTTTCCAAATATTTTCTCACGTGCAGCTGTCATCACGTGGCATTTATACGAGACGCATACGTAAGGGCAGAATTGCCACTTGTTCTTTGTATGTTAAAATAGGCGTACATTGTCACTTGACTGTGGCCGTGAGCCGCTATTGTACATACGGTACGTGTACGTAGCTCGCGCAAGTTGCTGGCTTGTTCATGTGGGTCCATTGAAATGGCCCACCGCGGGCCATTATTGTCGTCCCGAGGCTTCTCCACTCCACATTTTGCGATCGCTGACCGCGAAATCGATGGGAGAAAAATGTCCTCTTTGTCAATTCGTTGAGGTTAGGACGTATTTATCAATCCCTCTTCACGATGACAGCGCCCAGCTTTAAACTTCGTGGGAGCGATTCATCTTACTGCGAAAGAGAAAAAAAAATGAAAAAAATTCAAGAGAGATTTATTTCCACTTGAAACGTGGTGAGTGTGTCGATTGTTTCAGGATATCGCGAAAAGATGTTTTGCCTCCGACAATAATTCACCGTAGAATATTCGGTGGTGAACGATTGATGAAAGCACGTCGCCACGGCATGAGCAGTATTGTGTTCTGCAATTTTTTCTTCCTTTTTTCTTATTTCATTTTTAAAAACACTTTTCCCCTTTTTTTGCATACAAATTTGCATAAACGCCCACCGTATTGGCATGGTGCTCCTTCGTTTATCGCGTGCCAAACCCTCGTGTAGAAAGTCGAATCGCTATTTAACCGACGGCGAGGCGGCACGATTCCCTGTCGACATACGAGTATCTAACAGAAGTTATTGATGTTGCAAAGGGTCGTAAACCCATAAGAGAAACAAACGACAGATATAAGATCATAAGTGGAATCTCTCATGCATTCGATTTTATGACCTTGTTCAGGATATAAGAGGTTTGCGACTTTTATTTTCGGATGTGACATAAACAGTGTCGTCTACTGTATTGAGTATACTTTTAAGATCCTGAATTACAGCGGTACTTTTATCACTTTTTTTAGTACCAATTAGTTTATCTAAACAGTAGTCTTTACATTTTTTAAATACACTTACAATGTATGGAGTCTACAGTGTAAGAGTGACACTGAAATGATATATGTGTAAAATGAATCGTCTGAGAAATTACTGGAAAGAGGGTCTCAACGACGACGCCCCCTCGACCCGTTCCGGATGGGATTGCGTCGCCATTGCCAGAAAATCATTGAAGATGGACCGTAGCCTTGCCCGGCAAAGTGGAAGCCCTCTAATGAATATTATTTCGACCCTAATGCACAGCAGATGCTGCCTAAGCCCAATAAAATACAGATTCCCAAACTGCAGGGCACGTTTGCCTTGTAAAGATCACATTGATTAACAACTTCCTTAAAAATGATCACTTTATGTCTTCTGACCTACATATATTGAGCAAGAATGTACTTAAGCTGATAAGTTAATTAATATTTGAGTCGGAACGAATTGGGCATCAAATTCTGCACAAGCAATTTTAACAATATAGTGGTTAATCACATATTGAATGGCAGGATGGGTCCTTGAACTGTTTTCATGTAGTAAATGCAATCCTGAATCTATACAAATAGATTAGACCTTCAGTCTAAGTTGTAAAGCAACACGGACCCTGGTTTAATTTGCATACTCCATAATGCACGAACATGCTACGCGTCCCTTGTGACGGACATGTAATTGATCAATTAGTTTCAAATACATAATTTGATTTCATCAACGCGGTCGTAATATCGTAAATGCATAAGTTCTACGAGAGACAAATCTTCCTGAGGACGTGTCAACAAGTCTTCTGTCATTCAAAATAATGACGTCCTAAACGCATCAACCTCGATGTATGTAATATGCTCTAAAATAATAAGTATTAGAGATGATGGCTCATAAACCATTTAAACGAATTAAGAGGTGTCCCTATTTTTCGTCTCATAAATCCCAGTCAATGAAACTCCATGAGAAACATTTAATTATTGTTTACAACAAGAGGAATAGACATTGGTCCGAGGAACATTGTTCACATATATGGGTTTAATCATTTTTTTCAGTTCGATTGTTATCTTGAAAGATGATGATACACTGATTAGATTCGCATTGACACCTCCCTACTCGTAACATTTTCGTGGAAAAGGAGTGTCCGTACATACCAACAGAGAAAACCGGTCAGTTGTACGCGCAATACTCTACATTGTCGCATACATACTTTTTGTTCCTGATACACGGGACGACGATTAAGTCTACAACTTTCCTGTCGAGAAATCGGAATAAATTATTATAAGAGTGATGAAGTAAAGTTTATTTAATAATAAGATTTTCATTGCGGAATAGATTGAATTTGTACAATTAATATTTTGAACAGATTTCAGACAGTTTATCTTTCTAATGACTGTAATTCGTTGTCTCGCGAAATAAGGAAATGTCAACGAACGCTCTTGCAAGCTATATTAGCGTGCTTTATATGCGAGAGCCAGACAAAATGGAGTGGACCCCAAACAAACATATCCCGCGTCTTACCGAGGGGTCAAGATTCTTTGAGAGGAGAGGCCTCATGTTCTTACATTTGTGGACCAAGGCATACGGATTATGCTCCTACTTTGCCACTCGAGTAACCGTCTGAGTCTGAACCTCCTCAGGAAACAATCCATTACGGTGATCAGACCAAGCACTGCGTGTGTAGTGCTCGTTTCATGTATTATGTCGAGCAAGTGAATCAAGGAAAGCTGAAATGTTGACTACTCGTGATAATGCTTCTTAGAATAATTTAAAAATAATAACCCTGATTCCTGATTTGAAAAGTGTTTTCAATTATCTCCAAGGGTAGTTTATTTAATCAGGGTCAAGGCTAGTAAACCAAGCAATTAAGATACAATAAATTAGTTCCACTTAACACTAATTTAATAACGAATTTTTATTTTTTGTTGCA
>CAKNWT010267625.1:1385-22927 GCA_932066315.1 Andricus coriarius
ATAATTGGAGCTATTATTGGAAGTATATATACAATAGTAAAAATACGTAAATATAAATATCTGTGATCGATAAAATGAGAAAACTACCTTTTTGCTTCTGTTAGTTTTTAGTTTAGTAAACCGAGGTGTGATGACTAAGAAAACTTCCTCCATAAGACTAATGGAGGTTGCGAGTTTTCATCTACAGGAAAAGGGCTAAATTTGTTCGCAAACTAACATCCTTTTAGTAAAAATACAAATTAAAAAATAATTTTTATATCAAATATTCGGCAAATAAATCTACACTGTAAAAAAAGGTTTGGTGATATATACAATCAGTTGGTAATTATACGTGCAGTGTACTTTTAAATTACAATGTATAACCTGATTAATTTACGATACTGCAGTACTTATTTGCAATCTAGTGTGATTTCGCTTCAGATAACAATGTGAAAATAGAATGAAGGTTGTTCTATTTACAGTCGACTGTAAAATTAGTACATTCAATGATGGAAATTATTCGATCGGCGTGGGAGATAGTAAGTTTACGTAAGGTGATAAATTTACTTGGGACTTCAAGTCTACGAAAGTATATGTAAATTTTGACGATGTGTGCTTTTCTATCGCGAGGGAGTAAGTCCGCACGGACGAACGCCAATGGGTGCGCATTTAGTTCGTTTGCATTCTTGTTTACGTTGTTTTGCACGTCATTTCGCGTTGCGTTGAATATGTAAAAATAATTTTTTCTTTCACTCGAAGAAAAAGGAATTTTTTTAATTTGAGACTGTCAAGTGGTCATATTCCGATTTCGCCCTTAAATACAGAAAATAGCTACAATATATTTTCACCTCTGTGAAAAGTTGTGAATAGTAGCAAGGTGGTCGCAGGTTAGAGAAAACCTGCAAATCAGAGAAAATCCAAGGAAATTTGTTAATCAGGAATATTAGGAATAAGTGAGACAAAAAAAAAATTGAAATTTGAATAACCGAAAAGTTTTTGGGGAACCAGACCTCGAAATATCTTTTCGACCATAAAAGCTGAAAACAAAATTTAACGAGATTTCAGAGATTTCCGACCCGTGCCTAATTTTACGGTCGGCGACAGGAAATTTACGTCCTCCTTGTATTTCTTTGCGGCGGACGCAGGTTGAGAAGAAAAATATGTATTTTAAAAAAATTCTGCTTATTTACTATGAGGCCACACCGATCGAATTATTTCCATCGTCGCAGGATGTAAAGTTACACCAACTTTTTTTACAGTGTATTATTATTATTATAAAAATGTAACCCTTTTCATAAAAATTGAATTAGAGAAGAGTTTAAGAAAATATATCTAAAGTTTCTTGAAACTATTATATTTAAAATAAGTTTAATGATGAAAAATAGATTTGAAACAATTTAAAAAAATGTTAATATCCGAAATTGAAATAAACGTTAAACATCATTTCATTTGCTTACTTTATTGGAAGTTCATTTTTCGTGATACATCCTAATATAATTTCCATTAAATTTTATGTGAGTAATATCAGAGAGAGACAGTAATATTATTATATTATGTAATATATTTTTTTATATTTAATAATACTTGGAGAATAAGTATTCCTTCGTTTTTGATACTTCCCGCCTTAAGGTTGTATGTAAACAAATCAATCTCTGGTAGAATTTAAAAAAAAGCTATATTTAAATAGAATGATTATTATTTATATGCTAAATTAATGTCAATTTTTTCAACGGTACCGATGCGGAGATAATTGATAGCAAAGTTGACTACTTTAACACGTAATTCATGGTCAATGCATAGTCACTCTCCACATTTTAATTTGTAGTAATGAAACGTTCTGGTAGAGAAATTTAAAAAATGACGATATTCGTTCTGCTTGAAAATAAAAATTTTCGGAAAAAACATCAAATTCCTCCACCGCGTAGTTTCAAAGATAATCTAATGAAAAACATTGAAATTGTAGTCACTTTCAAACGGATAAACGTAACAGTATCGCGAACCGGCAACACTATTCCCTCTCACCAGCTTGTCTGCTGTACGCATTCGACACACACACTCACACGCGCAACCAGCTTGGAAGCGTACGTGAAATTGCGACGTTGCGCGATCTGCGAATCTGCCGTTGGCATAGCAGTGGTGACTGTACGTATACACACATACTACGAATTCTAAGCCAGTGGCGCACTGAAAATTTCACCATGCGGGCCCGTGAAACTTTTTCAACATAGCATGGCTCGACGGCGCCCAGCAGGACTCTACTATTTGTACGCGGATGGGACTTACATACAACCTTAAGCGTAATTTTCCTTTTCAACGCCAGTGGAGACACTGTCCTTACGGACTGGTTAAAACTAAATTGTGCACAAGAAAAAAGTTGTAACAAATGATTAAACTAAAGATTTCAGTGTTAAGTCAAATTATCCATTGAAGTGCTTTTTGTCACGGAAATGACAAGGAAGATTTTTTATTCGCTTGTTATTATTGTTTGTTCTATTTATACAGATTTTTAATAAAGAATTATATATTTTTTAGAATTATATATTTTTTTAGTATGAAAAAGGGAAAAGCAGGCAACAAAACGTCAAGCACAAGCTTAAAAGAAAGCTGAGCGCAATACAAAAACAAACATTAGAAATATAGATTAACTTTTACTTTCCTGTAATATTTCGCAATACTTCATTGTAAATATAACAAATAAGATAATATATATTTTCTTTTAACTGTTTAATTTCGGAACTGTTATATTCTAAATGGTGAGAATATACATTTCAGTATCGAAAAAACAACCGACCTTGACTTAAAAGAAAAGATAAAGTATAATGATTTAAAATCTAGTAATACAGTTTAGAATTTTTCAAAAAAGTCCTCATTATTTCTTTGCAGATACTCGTTATATATTTGTGTTCAAGAAGATAGTGATTTACATACTATTGAAAAGTATCCTGAGTATTTAAAAACAAGAAACAACCCCCCTTGATCTTCCATCCATAAAATATTATTCATTCAATTAAACTTATGGACTTATTAATTTCAACATTTTGTGCAAACTGTGCGCATGCTCAAAAATATTGATCAACCTAAAAAATGCGTTTCTACCTGTATTTAGAATGTAGATCAAAAGTTTTAAATGTGTAACTTAAGGTTTGTTTTAGAAGTTTTGTTGTTGAGAAAATGACACTTCTGTGGAAATGCCCATATACGAGGGTCATCCCAAAAGTAAGTTTCCCTATTTTCTCATAAGAGAACTAAAAGAGGTAAGAAGCTGCGGAAGGTCTCGAGATTTTCGTTTGGATCTAGTGGTAACACTGTAAAATCTTCAGGTCTCCAGGTTGCATTGTTTATAACCTATTCATTTGTGAACATGGCTACCTACCTCAAGCTGGGGTCCGATTGTGAAGTGTGTTCTGTGATCAAATTCTTGACGTGGGAAGGTGTCATCGCCGGTGAAGATCATCAAAAAATTACTGCTGCTTATGGTGAAAGTGTCATGAATGTTTAAATGGTGCGGAAGTGGCGAAAATTCTTCTCAGATGGACGTGTTTCTGTCCACGATGAGTGACTCTTATGAGAAAATAAGTAAACTTACTTTTGGGATCACCCTCGTATTTAACAGTTTACGCAATTTCAAATGCAAATATATCTTCTCTTTAAACTTCTTTTTATTGGAATGAAGTTAGTCTAACATCCTGAAACGCCTTTGGCCATTGCGCGAGTCGACTGATCGTTAGGCTAAATTCCTGGCCTGATCCGCCCGATAGACTAACAAAAGGTGCATAATATATTGGCTAAATGACGAACTTGGCTACTGGGCTACGACACATATATCAAATTCAACGAGAGCGCGAGTATTATAATGAGAATGTGTTCCTCACGCCGATAGAGTCTAAGTAGATTAGCATGGGTTTACTTCCGAATAGCGCTCACCTCTCTATACTCATACATTTTGTTGCGCTGATTACGAAAATCATGGTGCAAATTGGGTCAAAATGCAAACAATTTCGGATTAGTTCTCAGTTGTAGGTCCAATCAAAATATACATGTTTGATTCTGAACACTTTTTTTCTTCTAGGACTGAGTTTCTGAGACAATCGCTATTGAAATTTAGTAAGCATGCAACAAGATTGAGTACAATAAGTGTTAGGCCTTTCATCATCGTGGAGCTATTGTTTACGTGCACCTAGGATAATGTCCGAACTACTGCGGTATCAAGCTTCAACCTAACTTTATTCAAAATTTTCTCTTATCTTATAGTGAAGTAACAAGATTTTTCCATTTCATCATAAAGAATAACGTATTTTGCGCACAAAAAAATGGGAAGTACGAGAACCTCACGTAACGTATCAAAAAAACTAAAAAATAGACCATTAACATATTGTATCTATTACTGCGGTTGGAAAAGAACTTTAAACATATTACTGCGAACCGATGTACCTATTACTGCGGATTTAAATTCTAAGTATTTACGAACATGTGAAGTATAAATTGACACTTCTATTAAATGTTTCCCTTAATAATGACTTTGTTATTTTTTAAAAGAAAATGTATTTGTATAGATAACTTACTATCTTTAAAATAAAACTTAAGGGCACTGAATCCAGGACACAACCGGAAAACTGAATTACCTCATTTTACTCCATAAGTACTAGAATTAAGTATTTTGTAAATAATTAAGGCCTATTCCTGTTTTGAATCAAATCTGTATTCGGAGTGGAAAATTGGCTAATTTCAATGGCTACTGTGTAGAACGTTTTTTTTATGCTCGGGTTAGAATAAAAAAAATTGACATAGTGACTATTGAAATTAGACACCTTTCCACTACGAATACAGATTTGATTCACAGCAGGCATAGAACCTAATTATCTAATAAAGATGAAATTCTAGTATTTATGGAGTAAAATGAGGCAATTCAATGTTGAGGATGGGTCCTGGTTACAACGCCTTTGACGAAGAAAGTTGATTGTGGTATAAAATATTTTCGACTTGCAGCTGCAATAGGCTCTCTCTATCTTTCTATTATTTGTCTATTATTAGTCTGTATATAATTTCTATTATATTTACTTTCTCTTTCTTATTCTTATTTGTTTGCTATTGCCATTGTTTACGTGTGCCTAAGCAATTAATTAAAGCTAGAGTCTGGCGAGTGTTGAATCAAAGACTTGATGCGGAACTTTATACAATTTTATAGGTCAAGTTTGCATCTTGACAGCACAGGAGTATTAGGTACATATTTCTTGAATTTCGAAACGCAGTAATGAGCGCCTCCTCCATAAATGTGTACCCATTGCTGCGGGCCTAATTTTTTGTATTAATAATGTAAGTTACATCTTTTTATGTTTATTCTATTCAAGAAAGTGTTCCGATTTAAAAAAAAAATCATTTCCTCACTGCGTGTAAGCTTATGCAATACATTTACAGTCATTTAAAGAATAGCACTACAGTAACTGAAATAGAAGAAAAATGGAGGCTTTTTCACCTTTTATGAATGTATATTTTTACAATATTTATTGAGAATATATAAGTAATTAAACAATATTTTAGCTTTTATTATAGAGTAGAGTAAATTCTTCTTTATTTGTACGATTGTTTTTGGGACTAAAAACTTATTTATATTCAGTTAATTCTGATTAGGGGAAAAACGCATTAATACGTAGACCCACAGTTATTGGAACACTTACACTATTATTTTCGATTGGCTTTTGATTGAACACAAAAATAGCTTAGGACACATCGATAGCCCCTTCCTAATGTCTAGTAGGAGGCGGAAAGGCACTCATGTGATTGATCACAGAACTAGTTTAGGTCACACCGATACCCCCTTTCCAATGTATCGTGGGGGCAGGCACTCCTGTCATTGTTCACAGAAATAGTTCAGGTCACACTTATATCCTCTTTCCAATACGTTTTTAGCAGGGGCCACAGTGGGCCGGGAGACTCGAAATCTTGGCCAAAAACCAAGTATGGAATTTAAATAAATCAAATTATTTATTATTTTGTACATACTCCAGAGTACTTAAAGATCTATTCGTACAATTATATTTAAATATGACTATTATTACGTGATATCTTGAATTTAGAAAACCACATGAAATCAGTAATAAGAGGGATAATGCAATAACTAATGTATTTTTGAATAATTTCGTAATGTAAATATTGACGGTTGTATTTTTGCATTAATAAATATTTACAAAAATTCGAAATAGGTGCAATAGTTGTAAAAACATATCAATTTAATATTTTTTGTGTAATTTATTCACCAATGAAATGATATTTTCCATATGGGCGTTATTTCGTTTATCTTCACACCTACTCTCTCAACATGAACCAGTGAAATCTCACTGATTTCCAGTGAAATCTCACTGGTTGAAATAGCCAGAAGTGTGTCACTGGCAATCAGTGAGAATTCACTGGTTCACTCACTTAAATTCCGGCACTTGTTTATTCAGTGAGGTTCACTGGTTTCTCAGTACCAGTAGTCATCTGGTCGTACGCCTTGCCGTCTATCAGCTGGTTAGGTATGGCACTTATCATTCATCACTATTGTGGAAAGAGTTGCAGAAATATCTTTTAGAAACCGCAATTCCAAAATTTCTTTGTATTAAAATTTTGGGCTTTTTTAGGCTATTTTTGGGCTGTATTGCCGACTGTGTGGTCCACTACATTTTTTGAAAATTCAAATTTCGAGTGGAGGTGCTTACTTAACTCAAGCCAGCACCTTCACTATATAAAAATTCAAGAAAATAGAACATCAAACATAACAGAATTTTAGGTTTTTTGGGGTCTCGAACGCACCAACAACCAATTTCCAAAAACGAGCCCTACTGACAATAAAACTACCCCTCTATGCACAAACTCAAACTCGGAAAAAACAAAGTGCACCAGAATTTTAGGCTTGTTGTGGGCTCTCGAATGCACCAAACAGATTCCAAAAACCATCCCTCTATGTGCAAAAAACCACCTCCTTTCCAAAATCAAATCTGCATAAAAATGCATCCGAATTTTGGGATTATTTTCGGCTCTCGAATGCACAAAAAAAATATTCAAAAACCACCCCATTGTACAAAAACCCACGCCCTTCGTAAAAACTCAAACCTGGAAAAAAAATAAGTAGAAAGTAGTGTTTGGGCAATATCGTACTGGTAATTTACAGAGGGGTTGGTTTTTGGCGTTAAGAGTTAGAGCCCAAAAATCGAAGTTGGGATTTTTGAGGAGCTCAAAAATCAGAGACAATATTGAGAATGTAAAATTCTCAAAAATATGATTTTTTCACAAGATCATATCTACGTGGTACAAAGGGGTTGATATTTTACGTTAAGGGTTGGAGCCCAAAATTCGGAGTTGGTATTTTGAGGAGCCCAAAAGTCAGAGACTCTATTCACCTTATAAAATTCTAAAAAAGATAATTTTCGGGAAAGTCATACTGACGGTGTACAGAGGGATAGTTTGATATTGATCGATTTTTAACGTTAAGTGTTGGAGCTCAAGAATCGGAGTGGTTATTTTCGAGAAGCCCAAAAATAAGAAACTCTATACACACTCTACAATTTTCGGAAAGATTATTTTTTGACAGTCATATCTGCGTAATATCAAGGGGTTGTTTTTTAACGTGAAGGAATGGAGCCCAAAAATCGAAGTTGGTATTGTTGAGAAGCCAAAAAATAAGAGACTATATTCACCTCAGAAAATTCTGAAAAAGATCATTTTTCGGCAAAGTTGTACTGACGGTAAACAGAGGGGTTGTTTTTTTAACGTTAAGGGGATTTATCAGCGTTATAGAACGGTATACCGGTTCCCGGCCGAACGGCTGAATATTTTTGTCTGATATTTTGCATACCTCGTCTAAATATTGGTCTGTTTTGCCGGCTAGAATCGGTTTTTTGAAAAAATGTTAATATTTAACGTTATAAATAAAAAGAAAAGAATAGAAAAAAAAATGAAGTGACGCTCAGTGCTAGCTGAGTGTGTATTTTTGAGGCTTGTGCAATCAACCCCCTTTACAGTTACAAGGCAGACGCCCTGGAGCGCGTCGAATTACCCGAAACGTATCACCCTTTCATTGTTATGAGATACAGGCCGGTTCAAAAGACTGAAATTATGAAAGCATAGCGTGATTCAACTTTAATTAGCAGAAATAGTTTATTTATATAATTTCAAGAAAGTGAAGAAGAGATTAATGAAAATCGGATAATATTTGCAGTAATAATAGAAATGCTGAAGTGCACACGATAGTATGCCCAGATACACCGCACTATGGGAGGAAACGCATTTGTTTATTAATTATTTGTTTACTCGAAGTATGGGAAAATCGAAATTTTCCACAAAATTATTATATACTCTTTAATAGCGGTTTGCATATAATGAAAATCATCTTGAATCGACGCAAGAGTACTCCCAGAATGCAAATGATTTGATTATTGTCTGTTTTATTTGTTATAAACAAATGACATTAACAAACAGCCAATTAGTGTAATTTTTGTTTTCGATTATGAAGATTTTCGAGAGTAACGCTTGCTTACTGTAGGCCGCTCAAATCCGCATTGTATGTGGTACTGCATTTGAAATCAGTGATGCTAACTGAGTCGCCTTTATCTGCGCATGTTTGGATTGTAGTATAGTTGATTGGCTGTAGTGCGCGCCTGTATGCGATCTAGAGCCAATGAGCACCGTTCAGTTCAAGCATGCGCAAGTATTTTGGGATCACTGTTGTGAATAATAATCGAATCGAATTTTAGTTCGAGTTCGATAATACGACACAAGTTTCTTTCTTCGTATTTAGTAATGTGATCCGCGTGTTGTATACAATATGAAGGAATGATGAAAGAAATAAAGCTGGCGAGTAAACAGAAGAGTATATGGCCATGGCGCTTTACTGCTACGATGATACTGCGGTAAATAGAGACGGAGTTTGTAAAACTCGTGCACTTTTCGGTTATACTTTACCTATAGGATTAAATTCTCCATTTCCTTATAGTGCCATATTCGAATAATTATTTTTTTCTGTTTGAATAGAAGTATGTTAGACATCTGTGTATGTCTGCAGATCAAACATTTTATAATTTTAAAAAATGTTCAAATTGAACACTCCTAACAAGAAAAATCACCGATACTTTAAGGAATTGATTTTGATAATTTGAAGGGATCTCAAAGAAGTTTAAAGACTATAGGGTATTTTTATAAATCCAAGGAATTTTCAAGAGCTTTAAACAATTGCAAGGAATTTTAAAAGATTTGAAATATTTTGAGGTAATATATTAGATTTTAAGGAATTTTCAATTGATTTCACTAATTTAATAGGATTTCAGAGGATTTAAACAATTTGAATTGATTTTATAAGATTTCAAATTGATATACTGGGTATTTTTTTTAAACTTGAGACATCGAAATATCTCACAAAATACGCATCTTATGAAAAAATATACGTAATAAAAACTTTTTATTTCCGAGGAGGAAAAGCGACTTTGAACAAATTTACCCCACCCCCCCCCAGGAGGCAGGGGGGTAACTTTGTAATTTCAAATGGGAACCCCAATTTTTTATCACAGATTCAGATTCTCCTTTATGAAATACGTCAGTTTTATCCGAAACTTTTTTTCCATTACATGATTTAAAAGAGTTTAACAAAATTTCAGAGAATTTGAAAACTTTTAGAGTATTTCAAAATATTCCAAGCAATTTTCAGTTGATTTCAGTAATTTAATTGATTTCAAAACATTTGAAATTTTTTAGAGTAATTAAAAAATTTTCACGGCATTTTCGAAAGTTTTACGACATTTTATGGAATTAAAAAAATATATTCAGGGTTTGAAAACTTTTAGATTATTTTAAAAGATTCTAAGGAATTTTCAATTTGTTTCGTTTCAGTAATTTAACTGATATCAGATGATTTAAAAAGATTCTGAGTCATTTTTCGAAGCTTTTAAAAGTGTCTTTAAAGACGTCAAAAAACTTAAAAGATTTTAGGGCATTTTTAAGGATTCGAAAGAATTTTGTATTTATTTCAATAATTTGAAGAAATGTCAAAGGATTGGAAATAGTATAGGGTGTTTTAGAAGAATCTAAGGATTTTTCAAGATATTTAAATAATTTCAATGAATTTCAAAAGATTTTGTAGGATTAGAAATGTGTTAGGGTATTTTAACAGATTCTAAGGAATTTTCCATTGATTTCAGTATTTTAATTGGATTTCGGAGGATTTAAAAAATATAGAATGATTTTACAAGATTTCAACTGAATATATATTTTAGGAAAATATTTGAGGGAATTTCATAAGATTTTAAGGCATTTTTTTATTTCTATAATTTGAAGAAAATTTTAAAGATCAGGAGTATCTTACGGAATTTCAAAAAAATTAGAGGATTTGAAAACGTGTTGAGTTTTCTTGAAGATTCCAAGGATTTTTCATTTGAGTTCAGTAATTTAATTGATTTCAGAGGATTTAAAATATTCTAGAGTAATTTAAAAGATTCCAAGGCATTTTCGAAAGCTTTAAAACGTTGTAAGTGATTTTTAAAGTTTTAAAAGGTCTTGAAATATTTAGTGACTCCAATGAATTTTTTTTATTTGAATAATTTGAAATGATTTCAAAGGATTTGAAATATTTAAGACTGTTTTAAACATTTTTATTTGATTTTAAAGAGATTAAAAAAATGTCAAGAACCCAAGGAATTTTCAAATGATTTCAGTAATTGATTTCGGAGGATTTTAAATATTTTGGAGTATTTTAGAAGATTCCAAGGCATTTTCCAAAGCTTTGAAATGTTTCAACTTTCAAGTCATTTAAAAATATTTCAAATATAAATATGTAAGGAATTTGAAAAGACTCCAAGGCATTTCCAAGAGATTTCAATAATTTCAAAGAATTTCAAAAAATTGTAAAAGCTTTGAGAACTTTTAGAGTATTTTAAAAGATACCAAGACATTTTCGAAAAATGTAAAAAGTTTCAAGTGATTTTTAAAGAATAGAAGGATTTTTTTTATTTCAATAATTTAAAAGAATTTCAAAGGATTGGAAATATTTTAGGGTGTTATTAAAAATTATAAGGAATTTTGAAGAGCTTAAATAAATTCAACGAATTCCAAAATTTTTTGAAGGATTTTATATATCTTAGGGTATTTTGAAAGATCCTACGAATTTTTTTATTGATTTCAATAATTTAATGTCACTTATAGGATTTGAATTATTTTATAATTTTAAAAGATTCTAAGGCATTTTTAAGAGCTGTAAAATGTTTCAATTGATTTCAAAAGATTTCAAAGGATTTGAAAACGACAAGAGTATTTCAAAAAAGTATAAGGAATATTTAATTGGTATCAGAAAATTTGAAATATATTAGAGTATTTAAAAAGATTTTAAAGCATTTTCAAGAGATTTGAAAAAATTTACATGTAGTATTGTATCAAAGAGTTTCCTAAAATTTCGAAAGTATAGATCGATTTTATAGCACCTATGCCAGGTTTTAGGGTATATTAAACGATTCCAAGGAATTTTCAATTGATTTCGGTAACCTGATAGGATTTGAAATGATTAAAAATATTTCAGGGTACTTCAGAAAATTCCGAAGCACTTTCAAGAGATTTACAAGTTTTAAGGCATTCCAAAAAATTTCAAAGCTGTTGAAATATCTCAGGATATTTTTAAAAGATTGCAGTAATTTGAAGTTATTCAATTCTTCCACTTTTTTCCTTTTTTATTTATCTGTCTCTAATGAGCCGCAAATAAGGTAGTTTGGAAATATAATTTTAATTTGTAAATGTATTTCATGCTCTTTTTGCACTCAAAGAATTTGAAAGATTTTAGGATATCTTACAAGATTCCAAGGAATTATCAATTAACTCAAATAATTTGAAATATTTGAGGTATTTTTAAAAACTATGGGAATTTCTAAGAGATTCAATCAATTTCGAGGCATTTCAAAAGATTTTAAAGGATTTGAAATACCTAAGGATATTTGTAAAAATTTCAAGGAATTTTCAAGAACTTTACAAAGTTTCAAGTGATTTCAAGAGTTTCAAAGAATTGGAAATATTTTAGGGAATTTTAAAATATTAAAAAGTAATTTATAACTAAAATTTTGAATTATTATGAATTTTTTAAAATTAATTTATTATTTCATAATGTTTTAAAACATTAAAAGGGATTTTATAAAATTTTGGAGGATTTCTCTGTTTTTAGAGGATTTTAAGTGCTCTCACGGTTTTTGAATAAATATCAAGGATTTTAAGAAGTATGAGCAGATTTAATAGAATTTCACGAGATTTCATTTCGAATTTAGCCTGAATTCGTATAAATTCTTTTGAATTCTGAAGAATTTTCGGAAATTTTTTTCATTCACGTGAATTTTTCAAAATTTAGTTAATTCTACATAATTCAATGTATTTTTTTTTTTAGTTTTTGTTTAATTCATCTTGAAGTCGGCACTTCATCAAATTCTTTTAAATTTCCTACAATTTTTCTAAACTCATTCTAAACTTACGGAATTCAATGCATTTTTTCATATTTTTCACCTTTCTTAAATTTATTAAATTGAAATTTATTTACTCATATACAGATTATATCGAACAAATCACAATTTATTTCAGAAATAACATTTCTTTTAATTTATAAAATAAAACAATTTATTACAGCAATATAATTTACAAATAAGTTAAGTGTTATACAAATTTAAGAGCCAATTATAATGAATTGAATTATAATTATATTCACAATTTTTCGAGTAGATAACGATGGAAAAATGTACCTACAAATGAGATATGAGAAATCCATTGAAAAGGAGCTTCCTATTGGAGGCTACAGAAATCATCCTGTGGTAAAAGACGAATTTTCTACTATGATTATTAATTTTCCACGCAAAAAAAGACGAATTTTCAACGAAATAGTTACACTTTCAACCAAAGACATGAATTTTCAACTAAAATGATAAATCTTAAATAAAATACAATTAATTAAAAAACAATAGTTTAACTTTTAATCCATTAAATAAATTTGCAATTGAAACGATGAATTTTCTACCATGCAGATTACTTTTCTATCAGAGAAGATGAATTTTCAACAATATTCATGAATTTTTAACAAAATAGTTCAACTTTTACCCAAGAAGTGGATTTTTAAACAAAAAATATGAATTCTCTACAAAAAATGTAATGAATGATATTTCAACTTAAAAAAAAAATTGATTTAAAATTTTTAAAAATGAAATTCATTCAAAAAAGACGAATTTTTACCAAAATAGTCGAATCCTCAACCAAAACAGATTAATTTTCAACCAAATAGGTGCAATTTTAATTAAAAAAGATTCCACCAAAAAAGACGAATTTTCAAACATCTTTTCAACGGATTTAAATTATTCCCGAAATTTTGAAAAATCTTTTAAAATTAAAAAAAGTGCTAAAAATTTTCAAGATTTCTTTCGAGATTTTACAAAATCTGTTCAAGCTTTTGTTGAAATCTTTTGAAATTAATTTTTCAAAATAAAACGTCATTGGAAATATTTCCAGAAATCTTAAGAAAAGTTTATGATATTCTGATACAATTCTACTACATTCTGCAAATTTTCCTTAAATTATTACACATTTTTTTCTACATTTTTAGAAAGCTTATGAAATGTTTTGAAATCTTTTTCAATTTTCTTTGAAAAATATAAACTGATTTTTACCCTGGAATCTTAAAAAAAAAATTTTCTTGAAACCTCTCAAAATTCTTGAAAATCTTCTACATTTTTTGTTCGAAGTCTTTAAAAGTCTATATTTTGTTTTAAAGTTTTTGGAATATTTGCAAGTTAAAAATTGTTTTTGAATTTTTCAAAACATCTGTTTATCTTTTAAACTTACTATAATATTTTCTAAAAGTTTGTTTCAATATCTTCTACATTCTTTTATTAAATTAGAGAAAATTATTTGAAATCTTTTGAAATCTTTTTCAATTTCATTCATTCATTTAATTTCATTCATTTCATTTGATTCATTCATTTCATTCATTCAAATTCATTTTTTGAAATAAACAATAATTTGAAATTTTCCCTGGAATCTTATGAAAATTTTTTTATTCTCTTCTAACGATTAAAAATTCTTAAAAACTTTCAAAATTCTTTATTCAATATCTTCAGAAATCTACATGCTAAATTGCCTTAAAATCGTACACATTTTTTTCGACATTTTTGGAAATCTTGTGAAATGTTTTCAAATCTTTACCAATTTTCATTGAAAATTATATTTTCAAAATAAAATATCATTTGAAATCTTCTCAGGAATCTTAAGAAAATTTGTTTATTCTCTTCGACTAATTGTTCTTTTCTTTTTGTTTATAACATCAAATATAAACATTTTTTCAAAAAAAAAAAAAACGAATCCAGGCGGCAAAACAGACCCATATTTAGATAAAATATGCAAAATATCCGACAAAAATATTAAACTGTGCGGGCGGAAACTGGTATACCGTTTTATAACGCTGATAAATCCCCTTAAGGTTCAGAGCATAAAAATCGTAGTTGGTATTTTCGAGGAGCCCAAAAATCACAGACTCTATCCACACTTTCAAATTCTCAAACAGATTTTTTTTGACAATGTCATATCTGAGTAGTATCAAGGTGTTGTTTTTTAACGTTAAGGGATGGAGCTCAGAAATCGGAGTTGTTATTGTTGAAAAGCCCAAAAATCAGACTCTATTCAACTTATAAAATTCTCAAAAATATCATTTTTCGGCAAAGTTGTACTGACGGTGTACAGAAGGGTTGTTTTTCAAAGTTAAGGGTTGGAGCATACAAATCTTAGTTTGTATTTACGAGGAGACCAAAAATCAGAGACTCTATTCACACTGTAAAATTCGAAAAAAAGATTCTTTTTTATCAAATTCGTACTGACGGCATACAGAGGGACTGATTTTTAGTGTTTAGGGTTGTAGCACAGAAATCATATGCAATTGGTTATTTCTAAAAGGCCCAAATGATGTACACAAATTTAAAGTACTTCATTTGTTGAAATAATGGATTGTTTTGAAATGTTAGGGCTGTTTTGCGGCAATGGGGTTCTTCGGAATTTAAGAGCCGAAAAAATGCCAAACTTTTAGTGGAATTGAATGTCTATTATTTTCTGATTTTTGGCAGTGCAGGTGCAAGGTTAATGAAAGGAGGTGCTATATTAATGGACATGGCTACCATAAAAAATATTATAAATACTGAACTGTTTATAACAATTTAAAACCGGTACTTTGTTTATTTACTTTTAGAAAGTGAAATTACTCAGAGAGTGAAGGGGCTAGAAAACGTCAGTCGTTTTGGAGGCTGGTCCTTAAGGGCCTGGGCAGCTATAGAAAAATTTTTAATATGGAATTTTTAATAACAATTGAAAGATATAAATTTGTTTTAAATTATTTTGCTGACCGTAAATTGAAAGGAGAGTGGAGGGTATAGAAAACGTCAATTTTTTGGGAGGATGTAAGTTGGAAATCTGCTCATATTAATTGAGACGTGCACAGTTAGGAGGGTACAATCTGTGAACGTGGACTTTTAGGTAAACAATCTAATTGTATTGATTGAGACCTGCACAGTTGGGAGTGTACCATCTGTGAACGTGGACTTGTAAGTGAATCATATGATGGAACTAACTGAGAAGTGCACAGTTGGGAGTATCCCATCTGTGCATGTGGACTTGCAAGTTAAAAACCTGATCGTATATATTGTGACATGCACAGTTGGGAGTGTCCCATCTGTGCACGTGCACAGTCGTGCCCGTGGCCAACATCGTGCAAAGTAGCACCAACGGCCCTCGATGTGCACAGTTGTCCGTCACCCGGATGAACCTTAGGATTTTGGGCAACCATAAAAATATTATAACCACCGAATTGTTAATAAAAATTGGGAGACAGGAATCTGTTTAGTCACTTTGTGAATTATAAATTAGTAAAAGATTAATAGGGAAGAAAACGGAAGAAAAAGGATGGTCCTAAGGACCATCCTCTCGAAAGATTGACGTTTTCTACACCATCCACTCTCTTTTTAATTTACGTTGAGCAAAATAATTTAAAACAAATGCATATATTTTTTTTTTCTATAGCTTCCCAGAACTATAAGGACCATCCTCCAAAACAACAAACGTTTTCGAGCCCCTTCACTATCATAGTAATTTCAATTTACAAAAGTGAATAAACAAATTCCCGTTTTTAAATTGTTATAAACAAATCAGTGTTTATAATTTTCGTATAGTAGCCAGATCCATTAAGATAGCACCTCCACAATAAAATTTCGGCATTCTTCATAGCTCCTTTACTTAAAAAAAACACAATTTTTTTGTAGAAAATACTAGCTTCCATTCACCTAGTACCTCCACTGTTAAAAATAGAATCTCAAGTTTCAAAAACTTAAATGCAGTTTAAGAAAGCACTTCTAGCTTATTCCGTTAACTTTTCTAATTTTTTGCCCCCATTTTGAATACGCCATTTAAGGGGGTCGTCTGGTGTAGAGGGTAAAAAATCTATTTTTTTCTTTCGCTCTAACGCTAGTGTTGAGTCTCTAGAATAGCTTCCTGCAGTCTTTTTGGCGTTTCCGAACTTCTTTTATGATATAGAGCCATGCAGCGCTGACGCGTATTTGAGCACGGTGGTGCCGGCCCCGTCGGCCGCCCTACTCACAATACCAAGCAGCCGAAAATTTTATTTATCATGCATAGCCTTGATGAGGCAAGTTAGTTAGGAGATAAGACAAGATTATTTTGCACTATTGTACAAAATCGGGCATCTACTGAATTAATGCTCCATCCAGACGCCCAATGAAATTTGAGGTAAAAAATGCTACCTGAAATTTGACATCAGATTCTTATAATGCTAGAACGTAGAACTAAAGCCTATATGTTTGCGGCCAAGGTTTCGGAAGCAATGTGTGTGTAAGCAATTGTTAAATATAGCAAAAGGCGTTTTTTTTAAATATGCAATTATTATTGCAATAATTAACAAGTTTCAAACTTTCAGAAAATATGTCCCTTACCACCCTTAAAAAGTGTGCAAAACTTCAGCCCGAAATAATAATTAGTTTTCATAAAAACTCATTCGTTATTCAAAAATGGACTATTTTCAACGGAATTTATACAGATTTGGCCGATAGTATCTCAACAAAATGTGGCTTACTGTCCTCTACAGAAGTTGCGCTATCAAGTAAACTTAGAAGCAAAACGATTTTTCATGATTAAATTGCATCAAAATGGCTACAAAAAGAGGGTATGTTTTTTCGTCATAAGCAAATAGAATAACTTTGTCAATTGTTCCTCAATGAAATCGGGATGAAATTCATTCGATATATGCTATTTTTCTAGAAATTTTCAACAAAAAATTTTAAATAAATAGGGTAGGGGGTGATTGGTTTATTGTCAAAAATTACTGCTACTGCAATTTTAAACCTACAAAGCTGAAATTTACATCAAGTACAGAATGAGAGCTGCACCATTTGTCATTAAATTTCCAAGACAATGCATTATTATTTTGCTGTTGACTATGGTGACTGATTATGGGAGAAGGATTGACGCGGTCTGTGGCGGCCAAGTGGAGGAAGCCGCTGCCTCGTACGTATGGTTATTAGACAATATTTTAAGAATTTTTTACATTTTTTTTCTGAAGTAATTTTTCAGATGTAAATCTTTAAAAAAATAAGGTATATAAAATAAGGCTTGGAAAAATTGCTCGCAGATTTCGCAAACAAACGTGACAAACGCTTCGATACGAGATCAGTTCAAGCTAAGAAGACCCAGGTGACAATCCTGTTGGTGGGAGAAGGAGAACAGGAGAGGGGGTGGGAGGATGGAGGCTGAAAGGGAAAGGTATTTTAGAACGAATGGACTACAGATGGTTGAAGTGAGAAGGATGCATGAGGAAGGAAGGAAGGTATATGAGTTGGTTAAGAAAAACGGCATGGAGAGAGAGAAGACAGCAGGGGAAGAGAGAATAAGAAAGTCAAGGTTTAACGGGAACTATGGTGTGGATAGGGAATGTAAAAAGATGAAAAGGAAGGTGAAGAGGAAGTACAAGAAGTGGAAAGAGGGTATAGCGAAAAGGGAGGAGTACGTAGAAATGAGGAAGGAGTTTAGATTGATGTGTAAGAAAAAAGAACAGGAAAAAGAGAAAGATCTGGAAGAGGAGTTAGGAATTGTTAAGACAGAAGGGGATGTGTGGAAGATAATAAATAGGTTTAGAAAGCGTAGAGTGGGGATAAGTGAGAAGATAGGGAGTGAGGAGTGGAGGGAGTTTTTTAAAGAATCATTTCAGGGCTCAGATTCAAAGAAGAGGGATGGTGGGAGTAGAAGAACGCGGGAGGCAGAGATGGAGGAGTTGGGTGATGAGGAGATAGAGAAACAGATAAGGAAGTTAAAAAGGTCAAAAGCAGGAGGACTGGATGGGGTAGAGAACGAAGCATGGCTGTTTAGTACACAAAAGGCTAGGGAGAGGCTGAACGAGGCAGTAAAGAAAGTGTGGAGGGGGGATGGATTCCCAGGAGGGTGGAGAGAAGGGTTAATAGTGCCACTGTATAAGAAAGGAGACAGGAACAGGTAGAAAAATTATAGAGGGATTACGCTAACGAATACGGCGTATAAAATATACGCGATGGTGGTGGCGGAGAGGCTGCGGAAGGATGTCGAGGGGAAAGGAATATTGCCGGAGACGCAGGCGGGCTTTAGAGCTCGTAGGAGTACTATCGACAATATCTACGTTCTGCAGCACGTGGTGGATAGAGAATTAGCGAAGAAGGGGTCAAGAGTGTTCGCGTTTTTCGTGGATCTTAAAGGCGCGTTTCCTTCGGTGGATAGGGGAAGATTGTGGAAGGCGATGGAGGATAGGGGAGTGGAGAGAGGCCTGATCGAGAGGGTAAGGGAGATATATGAAGAGACCAAAGATAAGGTAAGAGGAGGGGAGGGGAGTTCGGCGGGATTTTGGATGGATAGGGGGTTAAGGCAAGGGTGTCCGCTTAGCCCAATGCTTTTCGCAATTTTAATTGCGGATATGGAAAGTAAGCTGGAGGACGGGGTGGTAGGAGGAGTCAGGATAGGAGGGGTTAGGATTTGGTCACTAGCGTATGCAGATGACATAGTGTTGCTGGCAAAAAGCGAAGAGGCCTTAAAGGAGATGATGAAGAGGTTGAGAAGATACCTGGATAGGAAGAGTTTAGAGCTGAATGCGGAAAAGTCTAAGGTTATGGTATTCAGAAAAGGAGGTGGGAGGGATAAGGGAGGGGAGTGGAAGTGGAAGGGAGAGGCGGTGCAGGAGGTGAAAAAGTTTGTGTACCTGGGCTTCGTGTTTAGGAGGAATGGGGGAGTAGATGGTCACATAAAAGAGAGTGAGGAGGACAAATGTGGTGATGAGGCAGGTCTGGGGGTTGGGAAAGAAGTTATTCGAGAATGATTTTCAGAGGAGAATGAAATTATTTGACTCGCTAGTGATGAGTGTGCTATTGTATGGCGTAGAGGTATGGGGGTGGAAGGAAAGTGAAGAGGTAAATAGGACTCAGGAGAGGTATGTAAAGTGGACATTGGGGTTGGCAAGGAACACGCCTAATTATATTGTCAGAAGGGAGACGGGGAGAACGAGGGTAGGGATTCTAGCGGGGAGTCGGGCGTGTAAATATGAGGAGAAATTTTTGAAATAGGGGGGAAGTAAGCTGGTTAGGGAGTGTTGGTGGGAGAAGGAGAACAGGAGAGGGGGTGGGAGGATGGAGGCTGAAAGGGAAAGGTATTTTAGAACGAATGGACTACAGATGGATGAAGTGAGAAGGGTGCATGAGGAAGGAAGGAAGGTATATGAGTTGGTTAAGAAAAACGGCATGGAGAGAAGGCAGCAGGGGAAGAGAGAATAAGAGAGTCAAGGTTTAACGGGAACTATGTGTGGATAATGCCAAGGGCGAGAGCGCAATATTTGTGTGAGAAAGGAGAGAAAGGAAGTCAGGAGCTTATAGCGAGGATGAGGTGTGGGTGCATGGAGGATTTTAATAGGTTCTGGCTCACGAGTGAAAAGAGGATGTGTGAACTGTGTGGGAAGGGGTATGCAAAAGTGGAGCATTGGTTGGAGGAGTGTGCAGAGGTGGAAAGGAGTGAAATGAGCATGGAGGCATTGATGCATGAAAGGGGGGAAAAAAGGGCAGTAGCATGGGTGAGGGGAGTGTTGGGTAGGATGGAAAAGAAGAGAAGGAAGGAGGAAGAGGAATGGAGGAGGAAAGATTGTAAATAAGAGAGGAAGTAGATATAAGTAGGATGTAAATATTGTAAACAGTAGATAATCATTAGGTAATAGACGCGGAAGCGAGAGAGTAGGGACATGCGAGCGAGGCGAGAAAGGCAAGGCGATAAGAGCGTGTGACCCTAAATATAAGGTATGGATGGATGTTAGTTTTAAGGCTTAGTTTTAAGGAAAATTATGTAAAAATAAGGAAAGTGTAAGCAAGTCAATTTTTTAAGGCCAACAGGCTGAAGAATAAAAGTTTATACTAAAAACTCATTTGTTATTAACAAATGGACTATTTTCAACGGAATTTATACAGATTTGGCCGATAGTATCTCAACAAAATGTGGCTTACTGTCCTCTACAGAAGTTGCGCTATCAAGTAAACTTAGAAGCAAAACAGATTATCGAGCGCGAAGCGCTAGAACCGAAAGACTTGCGCGCTTATCCCATATCTCAGCGTTTCCGAAACTATTACCGACGGCAGGGTACTCTGCCGTCACACAGTTGGACGAAAATGAGTTGTCGGGTTCAAAAATTCGTCTACAACGCATTTCGCAACCAAATGAGAGAAACCAAAGTGCAAAATACTCGGAAAGGGTTCTACTTTAGCGCATCACTGCCAGAAAGTTCCAAATTGCTTTTCTAACCTCCAAATTTTACACGAAAAAATTCTTTATCAAAACTTGTACAACGAAATCAATAACTGAAAAATCGATTCATTTAATCATCAATTATGTACCTGAATAGTCTGATTCATGTAATACTTCTAACCTATATCTAGAATTATTTCATCAGAGGAAAAAAACAATTTGCAAAATAAAATATTTAATATACAGTAAAATAAAAAATGATTCTATTTTTTGGAAAAGCTCCCGTTTGTGAAAGTTATCGAACGAAAGTGAAAAAGACTTTGACTGAAATCGTTTTCACTTTCGTTCAATAACTTTCACATACGGGAACTTTCTTTAAAAGATGTAATCATTTTTTATTCTACTGTATATTAAATCGATTATTTTGGAATTTTTTCCCCTCGCAAAAAAGTAATCAATAGCCTGATGAACGCACAGTTCTGGATTTTATTCCAATTTACTCAAAAAAATATATGGGTATAAAATTTCGCATTAATATACACTATTTAGCTTTTGAGATTATGTTAATCGAACTATGGGGATATAGGTTAGAAGTATTGCATGCATCAGACTATTGAGGTACATAATTGATGATTAAATGAATCGATTTTTCAGTTATTGACTTCGTTGCACAACAAGTTTTGATGGAGAATTTTTTCGTGTAAAATTTGGAGGTGAGAAAAGCAACTTTTTGGTTGGTCTCAGCCTCCTGTCTCCGAGAGTTGAAAATGGCCCATGTGTTGAAA
>CAKNWT010267629.1:882-14089 GCA_932066315.1 Andricus coriarius
ATTCAAGTTGTCAAATTCAGACCTTTAAAATTAAACAATTTTACAACTAGTTTTTTTTTACATACCTAGAGGTAAAAAAATTCTACCCAATTTTTTCGAATTTTAATAACTTATTTTCTGCGAGATACTTCCTATTAAATTCACCTCCGTTTACCAGTGACCGAAATGTACTAGGAAAAAAATCTCCAAGATCCAGGAATATAAACTGGATATGCAGCGAATTCTTTAATGTTTAATTTTGGTATTTAATGAGATTATCTCTATAACTTGTGATTTCAGAATTTAAATAATTAAAAAATTGTTTCCTAACCAATATTATTTATTAAAAAAACGATAATAAAATATTTTTATCAAAGAAATTTTTGTTTAGAATTTAGTTTTTTAAAAGTATTGTTTGAATTTAAAATAAAAATAATTCTAAAAAAAATGTATAAACAAATTAATGATTCAAATCTGCGCTAATTTATCTCAAAATCTTTCTTTATTTTTTGTTTTTTAATCAACAATTCTATTTTTGGAAACATTTTTTGTAATTTTTAAAAAACATTAAAAACGTTTTATCTTTGATATAAATATTTGATTATTTCAATTTAAAAAAATATTTATTGAAGAAACATTTTTTCAGTACTGGTTTATGGTTTATCTCGAAATTTCTTTTTAGTTTTATTTTAGATTAAAAATTTGGATTTCGAGAAAACGTTTAGTATAATTTAAAAAAAAAGACTATATGCATACCATGAAGGTGTAGTAAGGAGTGTCTACCTTCCCCCATGGGTGAAGGTAGACGAAAGTGGAACTGGAAATATCCGAAAGTTACTATCTGCGTCTCTTATTAGTGCAGTATGGCGCGCAGCCCTGATTTCAGTATTTCATGGCTGCGCGTGTGACTGCACTATTGTCGTTCTCTCTCCTAATTTTTGGAGGATTTCAAGACCACTTCTTTTTTACGGACATACTAATCCTTACTATTCCTTCATGATGCATACATAAAACGTTTCTTGAACTTCAGATCTGCAAAAATTCTATACATTCTTAAATGCACTCAAATTTCGGATCAGTCTAGAAATAAAAATTAAACTTCAAAGTACAAAAAATAATAATTTAAAAAATCATATCTATCATTCATAGAATAACATGAATGTATTAGAAATTATATCATTTAACAAATATAAACATAATTATCTTTTTGAGAGTATTATTCTCACAATTGACTTTATTTATTAGCATCATATCAGTGCTTCTGTCATTATTAATTTTGCATTATTTGTTCTAAATATGTATTTTCGGTGTGCCTAGACTTTGCGCTATTTATTATTATATTCGAAAGTGCAGCACCTCGAAATGGCAGAAAATGTGATGCTCTGGTCCTATATATATAGTTCTCCCACTCTGATACCCTATGCAATAAATTTACGGTGCATAAGGTGCCTCATCAAGCCTGTGAATAATTCACGGAATTAATGGAATTCACAGAATATGAGAAATTCATAGAATTCCCGAAATTGAAGAAATTCGCGGAATTCAAGTAATTCGCGAAATTCAAGGTATTAACGGAATTCCAGGTATTACCCGAATTCCAGTCATTCAAGGAATTCAGAAACTTCATGTAATTCGTTAAATCACATGAGTTTCGTGAATTCCTTATTCCAATAGTAAATTCCACTCAAACATTCTTTCGAAGTGTCATTTCTACAGTGTGTCCGAGACGTACACATTTTTTTAAAACTAAATTTACAAATAAAATTTAGTTCAATTCAAAATTTCGTTCAATCTAAATTTAAATTTAATTCAGTCAACTTTTAAATTTAAATAGAATTTATTTGAGTAAAAATTTTTCTAAAATTTAGTAAAATTACAAATTTATATACAATTTAGTTAAATAAAAAGTTTTAATACAATTGACTCAAATTTTAAATTTTAATACAATTTAGTTAAATTTAAAATGTTGATACAATTTACTTCAATTTGAAATTCAAGTCAAATTTAGGTACATTTAAAATTAAGATTAAATTTATTTAAATTTAAAACTTAAATAAAATTTAGTTAAACTTGAAATTTAAATGCAATTTAGTTAAATTTCAATTTCAAATAAAATGTAGATTTTAACTGAAATTAGTTATGTTTAGAACTTAAATAAAATTTAGTTAAATTAAAAATTAGAATAAAATTTAGTGAAAATTCAAATTTAAATGAAATTAAAAAAAAAGATATATAATAATAATACTTTAAAGACTTTTTGAAATAAAAAATGGCCCTAGGCCTAGGGAGTCGAAATTAGGTCAAAAATGTTTTTGTAAAAAATGGAAGATTCCATTATTTTTCTCGCATAATTTACTCTGAATTGGCTAACTTTTTTTAGATAAAATATTTTTCACCCGCATTTAGAAACTCAATATCTCGGAAGTAACTTATCTATTTTCTCGAAACTGGATAATTTTTTCTGATCAAACCTTTTCAGGCTACATTCAGCATCATTTCAGCTTAGGAGTGGACTTTTGTTTTATCTTCAAATGGTGATTTCTATTTTATACAATGTCTTTTGGCTAGCTTGAAGATTCCGATTTTATCGACTATTATCACATTTAATTGTTCAATGTTGATCATCAAGTCGAGTCTATTTCGATACAAAAATCGAACTTCTTTGATCAGATTGTCTGATCAAACTGTAGCGAGATTGTTCTGTTGCATGAACTTTTTTAGTACTGAATTTAGTTCCAAATCGATTCCTAATTTTTACAGTGTACGCTCACGTCTGATTTTACATCATATATATTTTCTGACTGATATATGTTTTTGGCTTTACTGTGAAAGAAGTATTATATTCAAATAATGCAGGCGAACTGGACAAATACATATAACAATTGTATACCTCAAAGGAAGATTTTCTGGATAAATTGAAGACAAAATTATTAGATTCTCAATGATCAACGTTCGATTGACCGTTCTTGGAAGCTAAATGCATCCTTTTCAGTTATATATTCACGTCGATGTCACGTAGCAATAGTGTGACCCAGGGGTGTCAGCACATAATCGAGTTGCATCCTCTAGGCTATATATTTTATTTATCCGATAACACGCCATTATGGGCATCGCGACTGTGGTCATGCCTATAACGCTCAGCTATTTATTAAACACGTGGCATACAGGTAATTAGTTGCGCGTAAAAGCATGTTGGAAAAACTAAGCTACCGTCGATCGGAAAAGAGGGAAACGACACAGTAATACAAGAATCTGAATTTTAATAATAACTGAATTTCATTTTTAACTTAAATTAAGTAAATCAATTAATTTCAACTATAAATTTTTGTTGAATGCCGTGTCTCTGTCTGAAATATGAAGTAATACAATGAACAACTGGTAGGTATATTAACTTTCGAATGATTTTCAGTCGTGCGATCTGAAATTCATTTGGGCTAGCAGAAATGCGTGCGTGAACTGCGATGCGCGTACACTTGGGAAAAATGTTGATAGATGCGTAGATCTCGGTGAGTTGGAGATGTGCATATTTAAGTCGTTTGTGAAACACTTTTACTTAAATACAAAAAAAGTATTTTAAAAATGGTTGAAATCCAGAAATTATAAAAAACCAGTTTTGATCGATGCCTGTTTAAATCTACGTGTTGGGCATGAGCGTCGTTTGTGAAAAGTTTTTTTATGACTTAATGCTGAGACAAATTCCGAGGAATACATTATCATGGTGGTAAAGAAAAGTTAAAGTTTTTACGGAAAATGAATTTCCGTATCTTATTTTTATCATTTTTGTCATATTTTATAAGTAGGATATATTATAAACTCCAAAAACATTAAGTGAAGGTTTGACGGGATGTCAACAATATTTGCGTCTTAAATTAACCTCAAAATTTCATTTTACGTGCATAAAGCGGTTGACTTTCAACCAAGCGAGTAACTGGATGTCATATTACAATCAACAGTTGACTTTCAACCGGCGAATGATCCTCTTGGTTACATCTGAAATTCAACCTACTTTTTGTACTGAAATTCAGATTCTTGTATTACTGTGCAGCTACATTTTTCATTACGTTTCGATCTATCATACATATATAGGTATCTTTTACTGCTTCATTGTATGCCATAGAAGTAGATTTCAAGAATTTTATGCAACTAACGCAAAAAAATTCAAATATAGCAGTCACCTGACTATATATAGGGGAATCTAGTACGAGGTGGATACTAGTACGAACTGAATGATAGGAAAAAGTGACTGGGTTTTAAAGCAGTAGTTCTGTAATATTTTTTGGTGACCAGCAGCTTGATATTTTTACATTCTCATTATTTGTGATTCAGAAAGTATTAGAATTGTCCTAAATTTCACACCTCAGTTTTTCAATGGATCTCCACGTTTTGAGATCCCCTGAAGTGGAAAATAAAGTTCTGGCGATGGTGTCTGTCTGGCTGTCTGTTCCTCCGTCCGTAAACACGATAACTCTCGAAAAAATTAACGGATCGAATCGAGCTTTGGCACACTTTTTGGTCCTAAAAGGAAGAACGAGTTCGTTAACCAGCATTCCTTGACCAACGTTTATGGTTTTATCCATCAAAAATGCCATCAAAAAATCTAATATTCCATTTTCATGCCAAACAACGAAAGATAAGTGAAAAAGTTGCGAGAACAATTGAAGCTTTTAAAAATATTTACAATTTTTTTATAGGAATCGTCTTTTTGGTCTTATGCATCGAAAATGAATAAGTCAGAAATTCTAATATTAAGACAAACGACGACAGATAAGTAAAAAAGCTTAGAAGAGGAATGGTAGCTTTTTGAAAGACCTATAATTTGGCTTTTAACCATTTTTTGATAAGACTTGATATTTTGGTTTTATTTATCGAAAAGACTATGAAAAAAAGTCAAAATTAAAATTTGGAGCCAAATAAAGCAAAATATGGGGAAGATACGAAATATGGGAAAAATTTTTGGAGGCATTTCAGTCAATTTTTGACTGAACTCGTCGCTTTTAATTTGTTTATTGAAATTGATACACTGTAAAAAAATTCGCCAATTTCCCCCACTTTTTAGTGGGGAAAATTCCACATTTTCGTTGAGGAAAATCATTTCTTTTTTATTCATAATGTGTCCTCCAAGGGTTTACATGACATCCGTTTCTTACAATACTTCCGTCTACATATCTTATAAAATCTTATCCTATAAGACTGATCTTATAAGTCATAAATAGGTGATATTTACACCTATTTACAGAAAATCTTATATCTAGAACCTTATTTATATTTTTGACGATCGCGCAATTTGGGACGTGTGAGCGAACGAGTGAGCGAGCGATCGAAAGCGAGAGTGCGAGAGCGAGAGAGAGAGAGAGAGAGAGAGCGCGATAACGCAAATGCATCTTAATCTACTTATGCTCTTACATGACCATTACTTACAAATTTTTACGCTTCTAGCTTAAGCGACTTCCGTTTCCTTTTTCTTTCACTTCTCTTGTACCTCCATTTTGCCACTTTGCCACTTGTTTTCCATCCATTCTATTAATCTTTCTCATTCGCTCCCCTAGCACTCTCTCACTCCTTCATCCACTCTTCCCCCAAGCCTTCCTCCCTTAGAATTTTTACGACATTCTCTTGCCAGCTTCCTTTATCTTCGATTCCTCTCCTACATCCTTCCCATACATGCTCCCATGTTTCTTCTTCCCATTTACAGATTCTGCACGTCCTGTTCTCTTTCTTTTCCGAATACATACCGGCCCTTACCTCGTTTCCCAATCTAAATCTAGCTATTCTGGTCCATCTTTTCTCTCCCTATCTCTTTTCTGAATACTTTGCTACTCCTTCCTTTTTTATCATCTTATACCATTTATTATATTTGTATTCCTCAATCATCCCTCAGACAATTCTAGATTGTCTTTCCCTCTCGCTTTTCCCCAATTCTTCATAGTTTACTCCAGTTCCGTCTTCTATATCTCTAACCTTAAAGGACTCCCTTCTTTCTTCTTCCCATCTCGTTAATTCCATCGCTCGCCCTCTCCTTTCTTTTACCTCCATTAAACACTTTCTCACCAACTCCCCTCCCTTTCCCTCCCTCAGCTTCGTCTCAAAACTCCATGCCCTCTTTCCCGCTCTAGGCCTTAATGTATCCCTTCACGCTTCTTCTCTCATCATATATCCCGGCGTCCTCCAGTCTACCTCCAGCGTCCACCTTATATACCTTTCTTGTAAACTCTCAATCTCTTTCCTTTCTTTCCATCCCCATATCTCTGCTCCATAGCCTAATACCGGCCATACTAGCGTATCAAATAACCACATTCTCCTTCTCCAATTTTTTTTAACCTCCTTTATCCTATTCTCCGTATATGTTTCATTGCCCCAACTGTTTTTTTTATCCTTTCTCTTATGTGAGCTCTATGATCTCCATTTGTTTACAAGGTATATCCCAAATACTTAAACTCTTTTACTTCTTCTAATTTTATTTACTTCCATCTGCCCGTCCATTCTTTCTTTCTTCCTCCTCCTTTTCTAAACCTCATTATCTTGGTCTTTTCTACATTTAAGTTCAAATTTTTCCCATCTAAGTATTTCTCTAATCCTGTAATCAAGCCCGCCATTCCCTCTGCATCCTCTGCCATCAACACTATATCGTCTGCGTATGCCCGTGTATATATCTTTTCGTTCCCTATCCTAATTCCTCCCCACCCTTGTCTCTTCATTTCTTCTTCCAAGTCTGATATTAATATATTAAATGAAAGTTGGCTGAGAGAACATCCTTGTCTTATTCTTCTCACCAACCAGAAGCTATCTCCTACTTTTTCTCCTACCTTTACCTTGCTTTGCGTCTCTCTAAAAATTTCCAATACTCTCTTTATTAATCATTCTTGTATCCCCATTTTCACCATGAGTTTTTCTATCTCACCTCGGTCTAGTGAGTCAAATGCCGCATTTAAGTCCACGAACATTGCTATCATTGTCCCTTTCGTCCTTTTAATCCTCTTATTTATTAGATAGTTCAGAACATATATATTGTCCATCACCCGCATCCCTTTTCTAAACTCTGTCTGATTCGGTGGCTCTATTTTTTTTCCACAACTCCTCTATGATCCATAGCCTCCTCCCCTTTGCCTTTCTTCACTATTGGTATCACTATTCCTTCATTCCATAACTGTGGCCACCCCTCTTCTGTCCACACTGTATTGCACATTATCCATGCCCATTCCTCTAATTCTGTCCCTCTATATTTCCAGACTGCATTTGGAATCTCATCTATGCCAGGGGCCTTTCCATCCTTCATCATCCCTAATACCTTGACTATTTCCTCCCTTGTAATGTCCTCCTCCTCATCTGTTTTCCTGCCATCTTTTCCTCCTTTCCCAACTTTCCTCTCAACCCCTCCTAGCAATTCCATAAAATATTGTTTCCATTCTACCATCTCAATATCCTGGTTTACTCTTTTCCTTTTTCTTCGCACTCTATTTACTACCTTCCAAACCTCATCTTGCGTTCTAGCCTTCTCCGCTTCTTCTTGAAACCATTAATTTTCCTCCTCTTTTTTTCATCAGACAACTCAGTATACTCCTTCCTTTTTCTCCTATATTCTTCTCCACTACTTGTTCCTTTTCTACATTTTCTTAATTCCCTTCTAACTTCCTTCTTCTGGTTACATTCCTCATCGCATCCACTTCTATCCCCTCCTCCACTAACTTCTTTTTTGCTTGTGCACTCCAACGCTCGTTTTATTTCTCCTATCGTTATTTCCATTTCCTTGTTTACATTTTCTTCCCCCATTTTAATATTCCTGACTTTTCCTTCAAACTGTTCTTTACCTTCCATTCACCAATCCCCTCTTCCTGTTCTTTTTACTTTTGCTTCCATTTTATCCTTATTGTTATTACCCATTTCTCACTCTGCTGTCACTATTATGGGAAAGTGATCCGAATCTATATAGTCGCCTACCTCTAGTTTCTTAACCTTCTCCCTTACCCCGTCGTCGACTACCACATCATCAAATACCGTTCCCCTCTTTCCTCCTGAACGTGTATATTTCCCTTCCTCATCCCCATCTATACTTCCGTTTAGGATAAACCATCCCATCTCCCCTAGACTCTTCAACAATTTCTTTCCCTCCCCATTAAGTATCTTGTCTTTGGATTTCCTTCCTCGCTCTCAACCCCATTCCCTCCACCTCTATCTCCTGTTCTCGCATTAAAATCTCCTCCTATTATAAGCCTAATCTCTTGATTATTTTCTTCCATCAGTTCTCTTATCTCCTCTGTTTTCTCCTGCATATCTCCGTTCACATAGGCCTCCACTATCTTCCACCTCTCTCCTCACATATTTATCTCTTCTACTATTAATCCTTCTTTGTGTTCTTTCATCTCCTTTTTATCCTTCTCTGTTATACATTTGTTCCTTACTCCCATCACCATTCCTCCCATTGCTCTGCCTTTTTTATTCATCCTCCTTGCATTTTGAACTTGCCATTTGTAACCTCTTGGTAATCTTCCCCTTACTCTTTCCCATCCCTTTGCATCTCGCCACGTCTCCATCATTACTATAACATACCATTGTGTGAAATTTTGCATAAACTCCCTATCCTTTCTTTCTAAACCTGCTATATTCCAGTAGAATATCCTCCATTCTCCCCTACTTTCGTTTCTCGTCTCTTTTTGTTTTTTTACTATTTTTTATTACTTCATCTCCCGGTCCTTTCTCTCCTAGTTTCCCAATACCTCATTTTTTACTAACTCTTTCCTGTCCTCATCCCAATTCCAGCATAGAGCTTCTATCTGTATTCTCCTATACTTAACCCATGTTCTTCTTCCCTTTTTTCTTTCCTCTTCCGCTATTTTCCTTAACTTATACTGCATATTCCTATCTAGTCATGTCAAATCATCCTCTATTCTCTCCGAGTTTCCATATAACGTCCTTTTCTTTGTCATTACTTTCCTCTCATGTTCCCATTTTTTTAGGTTCACCAGTACCATTCTCTCCCCTCTCCCCTCTTCGCTCTTCCCTTCCTACACTTCGCACTTCCTCTATCTCTACCTTAGTATCAATCCTTTTTAGTACTTCTTCTACTCCTTCCATCAGCTCCTTCCCCTCTTATCTTATACCCTTTATGACTTTTTCTTTTTTCTATTTTTCTCAGCCATTCCTTCTCACATTTCCCACTACCCACTACTCTAAACTCGCGGTTTGATCTTTCCATTTTTTTTAATCTACCTTCCAGCTCCTCTACTTTTTTATCCGGCTCTTCCTTCTTTTCTAGTCTTTTCTCCCTCGTCTGCAACCTTTTCTCTAGCTATTCCCCTTGTCTTTCTCCCCCCGTCATGTTGTTCTTTTCCCGGTGGTGTTCTGTACATTTTCGGATTTTTTAAGGTGGATCCTGCTTCTACTTTATCTTCACTACTTCCTCTCTCCGCCCGATCCCTCTTCCTATTTACGGATGGCTCAATTGAGTCAAAACTCTCCGCCCTCAATCTCTCCCTTTCTACCGTTTTTCTGTACTGTCCTCTCTTTTTTGTCTCAAGTTTCGGCGTACAGAATACTTCCTCGTCCGAATTCCTTTCTTCTTTGCTATCGCTGTCCCTGTTATCCTGCACTGCGCTACCCAACCCTACTACCGTACCTTCTTCCGTGCTTATCTCTACCTTTCCCTTCCTATCGCCGCCACTCGGCTGCACTTGTCTCCCCACCCTGCACCTCACGCCAAGCAAACTAACCTCCCAGCCTACCCAAAACACACTCAAGCTCACAAATTATCACCAACCTCTTCACTTCTATTATATTTTACAGGCAATCTCACACTAATAAAACCCTCAAACACACTTCTGCCATCAACTCATATCAAATTCCACTTGAAATTCGCTAAAATCTGCACCACACAATCACCGCCACCTAACACTTTCATGCAGGAAACGGAAGTCGAGGAAAATCATTTTCCCTGAGATTTGGGGCAATTTTCCTTAAAGTTCTTATAATTCACTAATAAATTGGGTAAAATTCCCTAAAATTTAGGAAATTAGATAATACAAAAAGTTTTTGGGGAAATTTCCCTAAACATATGGTAATTTATACAAAAGTTTGGGAATATTCCCTACAATTTACGGAATTGAATGATTCCTACTGAATATAGGGAATCGTTCGAAAAATTCTTGAATTATTACCGTGTGTTCAGGAAGATATTTTTCCCTGAAATATTTGATAAACTAGCACAATATTTTGAATAATTTTACACATTTTTTTGGTCGAGCTGACCCTATGTTTCTTTTTATTAGTATTCCACAAATTTTTGGGAATTTTAAGTTATTATACAATATCATTCCGCTTTAGAGAAAATTCCTTAAATTCTTGATAAAATTCCACAATGTTTGGTGAATTTTCCTTGCTACTCCTCCGAGAAAATTCTTCACATTTTCAGTAAGATTCCACAAAATTGTAGGGAATCTTCCCAAATCTGTTTTGGGGAAAATTTATTTTGTAATATTCCGACATTTTTTTACTGTGTATACAAAAATCAATAATTTGAATAATACGCCAAAAGAAACGAGATACGTAAACTATCTAAAAGAAGACTTGTAGGAGTATTTATTTATCCATAAAAATGCTATGAGAACGAAAATCCTATTTTCAGCACAACAACGCGTAATAGGGAAGAATGTCTGAAAAATGATTTTTGTAGCTTTTTATAGGTAGCTCAAAAAACGAGTGTCACGATGAGATTGTGCCCCTGAAAACATACAGAGTCTCGCAAATACTTCTGTTTTCTATGTTATTTATATTTAATTATTGTTGCAAAATATCTGCAAAAAATAATTAGAACGCACCACAGGATGATGCCTTTAGCCTCCAATACGAAACTCCTTTTAATTTTTTTTCTCTGTTAAAGGAGTACATTATGGATTTCTCATATCTTATTTGTAGGTAAATTCTGCCATCGTTATCATCTCAAAAAATTGTGAGTGTAATTATAATTAAATTTATTATAATTGGTTCTTAAATTTGTTTAACACTTAACTTATTTGTAAATTATATTGCCATAATAAATTTCTTATTTTTAAAAATTGAAAGAAATGTTATTTCCTAAATAAATTGTGATTTGTTCGTTATAATATGTATATGAGTATATAAATTTCAATTTTATAAATGAAATTTAAGAAATTTAAGAGAAATGAAAAATATGAAAAAATGCATTGAATTCAGTAAGTTTGAAATGAGTTTAGGAAAATTCTAGGAAATTTAAAAGAATTCGATGCAGTGCCGACTTTAAAATGAATTTTTAAAAAACTAAAAAGACCAAAAATACATTTACTTACGCAGAATTAACTGAATTTTGAAGAAATCACGTAAATTAAACAAAAATCCCGAAAATTCCGCAGAATTCCAAAGAATTTATACGAATTCAGGGTGAATTCGAAATAAAATCTCGTGAAATTCTATTAAATCTACCGATACTTCTTAAAATCCTTGACATTTATTCATAAACCTTGAGAGCTTTTAAAATCCTCCAAAAACAGAGAAATCATCGCAAATTTGATAAAATCCCTTGTAATCTTTTGTAGCTTCCTATCACGGAGAGCGGGAGCTGCCACAGCTTCTTCAGTCTGAGTGCAGCTTTCGTCAGTCTTCTTCGTCGCCTTCTCCTTTCGGGTCATCGCTCTCGTGCGAGCAGTTCGTCTAACGTTTTCGATCAAATCTCTATGAAGACCTTCGGTCGTCATCGAGTGATCGCGCAGTTGGTTTGTAAGCTGCTCCGCTCGTTCCAGCCCGTCCCTAATTGGAAGCCACATGTTCCTCTTAGTTCTGCTGAATTCCGCCATTTCTTTTATGGTGCCTCGTAACTCTTCGAAGAGACGATACGTCTCTGAGAGTTTGGCATCCATCTCTGCGATTTACATCTTATTGACGGACACTTCCACCTCCTCTGTCACGTCCAATGAACCTCCTAACTCCTCGCAGACGCTCCTTTCCAAGTATGTTTGGACCCCCCCAAAATCCATGGGACCGGCACCGGCCACCAGGGCTTGAACCTGATCGGAACCGACGGAGAGATTGCTACTCCCTTGGGGTATATTGTTTTTAACATACCGACTCATTACTGGTTTTAATTCGGGGTTCCTTCCCCTAGCTGGTTTTTGTCCGCCCCGGGTATTTGATTTCCCCGGTACCACCGATATCTGGGAGGCGTTCCCCTATCCGCAACCTGGGAAGGCGCCCGATGTAGGACCAGCAAACTCCACACAGGAATTATCAGCTGTATTGGATCGCACCAGTGAGTGAGCATCTCAGTGATGTCACCAGCCCTCAGTCCCCAATTGATTCCTCTGGTCAATTTACGTTTGTCATACGTTTTGGGTTTCGAAGTGTAAGCCGGCTTTGGGGAAAACAAGATTGTAAGCCTACTTTGTTTTATTGTTTTTTTTGTCTCCCTCCTTACAAGAGAGGTGTTGGATTGTCTTAGGACTGCTTAAATCACCTGCTATAACGGACTGCAGGGGCCAGAAAGCATCACAGTGATGACACAGTGACGACATAGCCTTTCAGTTCTACCGCAATACATAGTTACAAAGCAGGCTGCCTGCGGGAAGGCACTTCCGGGTGTTTTACTTTTCTTTTCTTTAAAATGGCTGAGGCTATTTGAAACCAGTCTCTGAACTGCAAAACCTGTAATAAGGAAATAAAGAAACTTGCGAAGACCATTATTTGTAACTCATGTAATGAGGCATTTAAATCGAAATGCTGCGATTTTTACGAAATTGAGCAAAGAAAAGGAGTTTTATTGGTTTGTAATGCTTGTCGGGGACTCTTTGGAGTTGAGGATGACATCGAAAGAGGGTCATCCACCCTGTCGATACGCATGCACCAGTCTGATACAACCTCGAAAGAAAATGTACAAGAAGATAAGCAGGAAGATCTAGAGGGTGAAAATAATGGCACTGATTTGAGGGATAATATCCGTCACGACGGGACCTCTCCTGAAACTCGTACTTCCGAATCAACCAGAATTGACAACACTTTTCTCACCTCTCGACCACAGGACCTTTTTCCTAAAAAACAGCATTCGTCTGAAGACATTTCTCTGCAGATCCTCTCAAAACTGGGCCCCATTTCAGATAGGTTGGAAAAAGTTGAGGCAAATGGCTTGAAAACAAACCAAGAAATCCGGTCGAATCGCTGGCAGGTGACGTATAGAAAATGATTGAGCAGAATGCTACCCTACTGACACAATTTGAATCTATGAAAGCTG
>CAKNWT010267632.1:0-10517 GCA_932066315.1 Andricus coriarius
ATTTTCAACCCGAAAATATGAATTTTATTATAAAAAGTTTAATTTGCAATGAAATAGTTTAATTTTAAACTGAAAACGATCTATTAAAAAAATGTAATAGATAAATTTCCAGTTTAATAAATTAATTGTTATCAACACAAACATTTTCATCAACTAAAGAGATGTATTATTAATTAATAAAATAAATTTTTAACAAAGTGGTTCAACTTTCAAATAAGTAGTTGAATTTTCAATCAAGAAGATTAATTTTCTCCCAAAAAATGAGTTTACCACAAAACATAAATTTTCAACCAAATATTTGATTTTTCGACTAAAAACTATCAATTTTCAACCAAAAATAGAACAGTTAATTTTTCAGTTAAAAAATAAATTTGAAAAATTTACTTTTAAATTTTCAACAAAATCGTTAAATCTTCAACCAATAAAATGAATGTTTAACAAAGTAGTTCAACTTTAAACCAAGTAGTTGAATTTTGAACCAAAAAAGATAAATTCTCAATGAAAAGTTGAATTTTCAACTAAAAACGATGAATTTTCAACTAAAAGTGGAATGGTTAAATTTGCAGTTAAAACATAAATTTTTAATGAAAAAAATAATTTTTATAAAAATAGCCAATGCAATGACTTTTTAACATAGTAGTTCAACTTTCAACCAAGTAGTTGAATTTTCAACGAAAAAAAGATGAATCTTCAATGAAAAATTTAATAGTTGAATTTTCAACTAAAAACACTTCATTTTCAGCCAAAAACGGATTAGATAAATTTTCATTTAATGAAATTAATTTTCAACGGAAATTTCAGAGAAATTCTTTAAAATAGGGGAAAAGAGGGGAATAGGAGAAAGTGTAAATGAGATTCAAAGCAAAATCACTGATAAAAAGTTAAGTCATCCTGCATCCGCCGCATCAGGGAAGTAAATTGAAGCCTTAACAATTATTTTACGAGCGAAGCTGAAAAGCAATATACCTCGCTTGCATTATTAAATTCAGGCAGACGTTAAAGTGACAGGATACTTCCACAGGTAAAATTTATCTATTCATTGAGTAAGATTTTTCAAGTCTGTCAGCCAGAGTCTCATTAACGCTATGAGCATCGATCCCCTTTTGTCTCTAAATTAATTAAACCGTTAACGTTATCTCAAACATGATTTAATCATGATAGTAAATGCTTTCTAAAATAGATCACTCTGTAACAGATTGAACCTTTTGTTTAATATATATTCATTATAGTTAAAGTAATAATAAATCATAGAAATTACGTGAAGCAATTCACATTTGTGTTCAAATATGACTATACTTTTTACTGAAACTTTGCTAATTCAAATTTACCGAGCAGTGAAACAAATATTCTCTTTGGTTTGCAAATCTTTCTTAGAATGCACTAACATTAACTTGATGCAAATTATCCCCATAAAGATGAATCATTTCACCGTTCGAAAGAGAATGACTAAACCAGGATGTATGTAGTTAGTATTGCTTGGTACCACACAGCGGAATGTGAGTAGTATCGAGCGTCGAGAGCACAGCAATTTCCGCCAAATGGTTTCCTGCTGGCGATCCACGTGTTAATAAATAGAACCTCGACTCGTACTAAACTCGTAGGCAAAAACGTGAAAATAAAAGCGAAATGAAAAAACGAAAGAAGCTTTACAGCTGAAACCGTTAAGTCTGCGTCAGAAGATTAGTACTAATACGTATGCAGCAGTAATGGCTTAACGAGAAAGATCATAAAGCTTTGCATGGACGGAAAAAATTGCAACAATCTCAAATGTTCGTGCGTTCATTCCCTCGAAAAGGGACAGGGCTAGAACGCATAGCTTGCGGGGATTGTGACCTTATATTAACCTAGTTATGAAAAAATTATCCATTTTAAATTTACATTTAAAGACTAGTATATTAGTATAAGTACTAGATTTCAGCAAGCATCTTGAGAAAATCATTTGAGTTATTCCTAGAAAGTCGGATGGGTGACCGTTCGTGATTCTCGCAAAGTCGTGTTTTCACGGCGTTTAACTACTGTCGAGCTGGAGGTTTGACCCCGAGGGTGAATGACCAAACTCTACTGTCGGTAACCGCCTGTGCTCAGAAGTTGTCGTTTTCTGCAGTTTTCCACTTCCCTGACCAAATATTTAGTTGAGTGCGAGCGCTTCTAATGAAAATCCGACTGCAGACAGTAGGGGAATTTAGAAATTCAAACCATCACAGGATTAAGTACGTCAGGCATTGCTTGAAAGCTCATTATGAGAGTTGGGGTAATTGGGGATTTGGGAAGGGATATGAGCTAAAGGGTTTAATGTTTTGCGACCTCCTGTGGAAGGATTTTAGATTTTCAAAAACCAAAAAACGGTATACATGGAGTGCAAAATCTAATCTGAATCCAAAATCTGGATTCATAAGACGTTTCTCTATCGTTTGTAGGTTTAAAAATCGCAAACCGCGACATCGTAGCTGCACCTTTTCTTGAAATATTACTACACTGTTGAAAATTTCTGTTATCATTTTACAATAAATGTATTGGAAGTTTATTAGCAAAACGTAATGTAATATTACAGTACATGTTTTGTACACTGAATCACGAGAGAGAGAAAAAAATTAAGTACACTCAGAAAAAGGTTTCTTTGAATCAAACAAACATTTTCTTAGCCCTACATCCGAGATAGAATTTGTTTGATTAAGATAAAATTTGTTTAAGTTAAACAATGGTTTGTGTGTGAATCAAATAAATTTTATTTGAAGCGAACAAATATTTGTTTAGTGCAATATAATATTTGTTTAACCCTACATCAAAGAAAGAATTTGTTTGCTTCAAACAAACATTTTTGAGAGTGTATATGAAGCACAGTTGCACAACACCCAGAAACGCATTCTAGCTTCTTGTTACAATCAGCATACTATAAGCAAATGATATTTTACGATTTTTGAATTTAAGTTACTTCAGTAATAGTTCATAAAATGTTCAAACTATATTTAAATATAAATATATTTGGAAATTACAATACACGCATTGTAATTTTACTTTACAAACAGTGCTTGCAATTTTACATTATGATTTGTACTGTAAAGCGTTCTGAAATCACAAACCGCTATGCTTGTAACCAATATTTTTTATATTTTTGCTAGCTGCTTCGCTTCATTAATTTATATTTTTTCAAACAGGTATATAATTAGTGAATTTACATTCGCTAAAAATGTTTTAATATCGTGGACCAAGTTCCTTTACTCTCTTAATTGTTATAAACAAACTGATGAACAAAATTGAATTTTGTTGCATTTTGAAGTCTGGAAGCATTTTTTATCTCGATCTTCTTGTGGCATCCTGCAAACTCAATGTCCGATTACAACTTAACAATGTAAGATTACACTTTTGATTGTTATAAATAATTATGAGAAATAAATGCATTAAATAAGCGCTTTTGGATATAAAACATTTGTTTTTTTTTCCAGCAGAATCGTTCATTTTGCCCTCAAAAATAAAACTTCAACTGAATGCATTCACATTTAATGCCATTTTTCATTGTTTTAAATAATTCTTATAAACAAATTCAATAAATAGGCGCTATTAGATACAGAAAAGACGTTTTTTAGCAGAATCATTATTTTACCCTCAAGAATACTTCAACATGATTTATTGACACTTAAAAACATGTTCAATTTTTTATAAATCATTCTTATAAACAAATTCATTAAATAGACGTTTTCAGATACATGAAATACGTCTTTTTCATCAAAATTGATTATTTTCCCCTCAAGAGTTTTTTCCTCAATGGAATATATTTGCACTAAAGAATTTTTTAATTTTTATAAACAATAATTAGCAAAAATTCATGCAATGGGCACTTTCAACACTGATGACCCCTAATACCAAACGAAAAATTGTTCCACAAATTTGGCCTATAAGTACATAATAGTCGGATTAATGTCTAGAAACCGTCTCAAACAAAGACTGATTGGAGAAAGAAAGAAGATTGGAAATAGATTTAATCATTTTTCCTAAGAAACTGCGAAAAAAGGTAAATTTTCTATATACAAAAGCGTCTCATTGTTGGAATACTATTCTTGAGGGTAAAATAAACGAATCCACTAAAAAAACGTATCTTCTGTACCTAAAAGCGCCTATTTATTGAAGTTGTTTATAAGAATTATTTATTATTATTATTATTATTATTATACCATTAAGCCATTTCCCTTCCGGGGTAGCGTGACTCGCTCGGTCGCAAAATAGTGATGTGGGAACGAGGTATAGATTTTTTAGATTGATCTAGAATTTTCGTGTTATTTATTTAAATAACACGTTCGTTCCGCAATACTGCAACAATGAAAAATGGTAATAAGTGTAAATATATCCAGTTAAATTATTATTCTTGAGGGTTAAACAAGCGACTGCGAAGTGCTTATTTAATGAATTTGTTTATGATAATTATATATAACAATAAAAAATGTCATCCTTTAGTGTTAAGTTGTAATAGCTCATTAATTTTACATGATTCCACAAGAAAATCGAGATAAAAAGTGCTTCCTAGCTTCAAAAGACAACAAAAATCAATTTTACCCATAAATTTGTTTATAACAGTGAATAGTAAAGGAACTTCATCCACGATATCAAAATCTGTTTAACGAATGTAAATTTACTCGGCTCTACAAAGTTCTTTAGGCTTTCATGGACTTTAATTTTCTTTTAAATAGCGAAATCGGCAAAGAAATGTAGCCTGTGAAAGTTTTTGAACCCCAATTTCTTAATTCGCCACCATAGAGACTGAAAATTCTAAACTTTCTTGGCATCGACCCATTTAGATGACAGGACATTATTTATTATTTACAAAAAACCCTGTAAAAAATAGAGTAAACTCTAGTAAAAGTAATAATCAACAGAAAATCCTATTGTATTAAAATCTTTTCAACTGAACAAGCATTTCTCCATAATTATTATTAACCTATTGTACTATGCTCTTATTTTTACAACCCCCGTGAAACAGAGGCCTATAAATGGTTTCTCCTCACTGCTAAAGTATCATTTAAGTCCTTTAGCACAAGCATGTATACCGCCGGACGACTCTACTTAATTGAGTATGAACCTGTAAAAATTTACTTTACTGAGGTGGGCTTGATATCATTGCATGAAGTTAATCACATCCAGTGATAACCCAGATCGGTATCCGACTTTATTAGAAGTACTTGCATTTGCCTGGACGTTTGGCCAGGGAAGTGGAAAACTGCACAAAACCATCCTCCCGAGTTCAGCCGCTTTTCCGACCGTCGAGTTTGAAAGTAGCCATTCGATGATCTAGACTAGATCATCGAGCGTACATTGCGCTGCAGGTTCTCTAGAATTAGTAGATTGTTTCTCCGTGATCGGCAGAAAGATTTTTATAAATGAATTAAAATGATCTGCAATCCTGATTAGATGCTCAAATATAAGAAGGAAGGAAGTGATTTTTTGCGCGTAAGAACATTCGATCTTATCCCAATGTGGACGAACTACAGTTGCACTTATACTGTCTTGTTCACTGCGTCGAGTAAATTGGCCTCGCCTTGTGTGTGCGTCCCGAGTCTCCTGAGTGCACCCATGTAGAAAACTATTATCGCAAGAAGTAATGTGTACCTACGGGCACTGGACAAGAACGTAATTTGCGTGTAACACGATCGTGCTACGTCCGCAACCTGGACACATTATTTTATATATTTATTAATTTATTTTCGAAATTATAACAATATTGGACAATTTTTGGGTAAAATCGTTTTAAACAAATTGATTGTCGCGTGTTTTTGGTCTCGCGACTTTTTCTGATATGCCAATGTCTTCCCACTTAAATCAACATGAAGTTGTTCCCCCTTGCATGGAAATACTTTATTGTTGATTTTCAAGTTATTAATTATGCACTTGAGATTAAAATGACTGAATTCTAAAAATTGTGATGCACAATTTTGAAATTAGTTATTTTGAACGATTTAGTTTCAAGATCAATCTTTTAGAATCTTTATTTTTTTAGAGAATTTTGGAATTGTTTAATTTTTAATGCTTCAAGTTTGAATTCAATTATTTTGATACTGTCCAATTAGAAAGTATATAATTTTCAAAGTTTTAGAATAATTAAACTTTAAAGGTTGACAGTATTTAAAATTCTTCAATTTTGATCGGTGAAAATAACAGTTATTCTTATTTGACAGAAATCACCTTTTTAGTACAAAAATCTACCCAATCACTTTGAATTTCACTTGATACTACACATGATACTTATTAATAATATATTCACCACTTTTAAAATTTATATAATTTCAATCTAAAATTACACTTTTGAATTCGCAATTCTAAAAAAGTTTAATTTTTGAGAATTTTAAATTAAAGTTTTTTTGCTTCAAAAGTAAGGTCAAAAATGGAGGGTAAAAAATAGAGGTAAAAAATAAATTTGACTTTTTTAAATGAATGGTCCTTTTTTCTTTTGTTTCACTAAAATAAAAGCTTATGGTTTTTGCTTTGAATACCTTCAGGTTAAAAAGTCAACATCTTATTACTTATTCGTAAAAATAAGTATTCAGCAGATTTTGAGCGGATACTATCTTCTCCAACGATTTATAACTCTTTTAGTATTCATTTAAAAAGTGTTTTCTTTCTTCAAGGTTATTTTTGAATTATATTGCGAATTTAACTCTAATATTGTTCAATAATTGTTAATTGATAGCCTTAATGATTATACAATTTCAAATTCTCCCGAATTGATAATAGTTTCAAATACAAATATTAAAAATTTCAGTACAATTTTTAATTATAATCAGTTTTAAATTGAATAATAAATTTTAGATTTACATATTCTACATTTCTTTGTTTCAATTTCAGACGTGCAAAGATGTCTAGTTTTTAAAATTTGTCGAAATCGTAGGATATCAAATTAAAATACTTGATAGTTGTACAATTTTCGTTGTAAAGAATTTGCAATTAAACATTTTCGAATGTAGTGAATCCAGAATAAATTCAAGATAATGAAAAATTAAGAAAATCAGTTAATTATTTTTTATCTGATTTTGTATTTTAATGTTTAATTTTCAATGTAACAACTTAAAATTTTCCAAAGTTTAGTTGAAGATAAAAAAAAATGAATCATTTAAAATCGAAAAATATTTGAATGAGAGATTTCAAGAATGAATAATATACTTTTAAATAACGAGTTAATAATCAAACTATTTGAAATTGAAAAGTTAGAAATTGTGTTGCTTCAAATCAAAATAGATAAAAATAGAACTATCTCAAATTGATACCTCAGTAATTGAACAATTGCTTTAATTTTGAATGGTTACAATTTTCATAAGATTTAATTTTGTAATTACAATTTTTCCAGTTTTAAATTTCTAATTATTAATAATTGTTTCAAAAATGTGAAAAACTTAATATTTGAAGTTTTGTATCATAATGGATTTTGAAATTCTTAATATTTTTAATGATAGGAAATAAAAATCCAGGAACGCGAACGCGCGCTTCGCGCACGTACATTTGCTGCTCGTTTATCCAATAAATGAGAATACAGATTCAAGAAACTCTTAGTCAGGATGATCTGTTTCATACCTTCATAAAATAAAGTGAAACTATATCAAATAAAATATTAATGTACTTCAGGCCTTTTCCGAGTTTTTCTGGTTGCAGTAAATTAATATTTTAAGATATCGGAAAAAAAATAAAACATATCAATTAAAGTCAACCAAATTAATGGACTATTTCGAATTTTGTTATACTTGTCAAATCTATGTTCCCAACAATCATGGAGATTTTAAGAACTTCAGTGTAGACTATAATTGAGTAAACGTGACTTCGTTTCTTTCGTTGCGAATGTGAGAGTTGACAATCTAAGCGGTATTCAAAATGCTGTTACGTAACGCTATAAAAAAGTATACAATTTTATATGTATAGAGAAACTGGGATCCCTATGCCCATGGGACCCCCCTAAGTACCCCAGACTCTAGGTCCTTTGTACCAACCCCTCCTAAATCTACCACCCATTCTCGCATCCTGTCCTCCAGCAAAAGTCCACAATAATGCTGATGGATAGTATTAATAAAATTTGATTCCTGCAAACGCTATCCCTAAAGTCCCTGCAGGAACTCGCCTCTGCTACTACGTGACATTATAACATATTTTAAACTTTTCATTACGGAATGAAAAGTCTTTATTGAACAAGCTCATTTCATACTGATGACATTTTTTCTGTTAATTTCATACATCAAATGTGTCTAAACTGCTCTTGGAATACAGCTTGAGTACAGGGTTTATAATTTTGTAAATTACTACTTTGGCTTTATTTATCATATCTGCAGAGACCGATACTCAGTTTTACTACTATGATGTAGGTTCTTTGTATGTTTTGTTGCTAATTGTATTTCAGTAACTTTAATTATTGATTTACGTGAGGACTTGATAAAAAATGTCTTTTCTAATTTTCCAAGTTCTTCCTACATAATTTTATCGATCGTCAACCTGTTCATAGATTTCAATCTTTCGATATTTCAATCAGTAAGATTTTCCCTGCCCTGCAGACATCCTACTCCATCCTTCGTCAGTCCTCTCCTTAATAAAAAAAAGAAAGAAAAAAGAAGTGTTAGGAAGATAACTAACCTTCTGCAGTCTTCTTGGAGGTCATAAATGCCGCAGGTGGTCGTCGCCATCCTCGCCAGTTGTTGCAAATCGATTCAGGTTCGCTGCTCCAGCTACATAGTGAGTCTTCCTCGAAGCGATCGGAATCCTCGAAGGAGAATCGATCAGTCTCTTCCCAATCGAGAAGTGCCCCCGCGGCACCTTGGGCGCCATCCTCGGCTCCAGCTCCGGAATTTGCCGCGACGGATGTGGCCCTCCCCGAACCACCCCGACTCCCACCGCCCCCACCCACCACCCCGGGGGACCGAGCCAGGTTGCCCGCCAGTTTTAATCGTCGTACGAACCAGTACGCACGACACGACCCGTGCTACTTACTCCGGGCACACAATCAATTCCCCACCTCCTCCTCATCCACCGCCGCGAACCCTTCCCTTCCACGTGGAGGACCTATCCTGAAAAACGCAAAAAAATCAATTAGTAACAGATTATTTAGTTTATTGATACATAACAATCTATAACAGTAGCAATGTAATACTGGATATACATTAGGGTGGGTCGAAAATAAATGCTTTTGGAATTCGAAATCGCTGCAACGCGAAAAAGTAGCATATTGGGGTCCTAAAAAAGTTTAATTAATTTGGAATCGATCGACATGTAGCTTGGTTACGCGCGCTTGAAGAAAAGGTTTAAAAAATTTCTTGTTTGCAGAGTTTTTAAATTTTATTGAGGTTCAATTTTTTTTTTACATACCTGGAGGTCAGAAAAGTCTTCTCAATTTTTTTTCGGATTTTAATCTATCATTTTCTGAGAGATAATTCCTATTTAATTTATCATTGTACGTGAAAACTTTTTAGTGACAAAAATGCATTAGAAAAAAAATCCCCAAGACCCAGGAATCGAAATTAATAAAATACCAAAATCAAAATTTAAAAAATTTGCAGTATTGCCAATTTTAATTCCTGGATCTTGGGGATTTTTTTTTAATGCATTTTTGTCACTAAAAAGTTTTCATGTACCTCAAATAATTCTCCTCCTATTTGCAAACGTGTTAAAAAAATTTTCCGAAAACAATGGTAAATTAAATAGGAATTATCTCTCAGAAAATGATAGATTAAAATCCGAAAAAAATTGAGAAGACTTTTCTGATCTCCAGGTATGTTAAAAAAAATTGAAACTCAATAAAATTTAAAAACTCTGCAAACAAGAAATTTATGTAACCTTTTTTTCGAGCGCGGGTAACCAAGCTGCATGTCGATCGATTCCAAATTAATTATACTTTTTTAGGACCCCAATATGCTACTTTTTCGCGATGTAGCGATTTCGAATTCCAAAAGTATTTATTTTCGACCCACCCTAATATACATTTCGCGTTTAAAACAAAAAAATCCGTAGATACAATCGAGCACTGTTAGAAAAAAACCTGACTGAATTTTAATGCACAATAGGGCTGAGTGAACAAGTTTTTTTTTCAAATTCGGAGGGGGTCCAAAAGTTACAGTTTGGTACCAGAATTTGCTAAAAAAGTTGCCATTAAAAAAAACATGTTACGTTCGCGCATCCACGATAAAGCTTAAAATAACAAATAAGAGCGAATTTTTTGTTAAAACGGTAAGTTTAATTTTTTATTGGTGGAAAAGTTTCTGATAGTTACTACTTGCACCTATAATTATCCTCCGAAAGCTGCGCAGTAATACGAATTTTGTTGTTTAACGTAAATTGTCATTAAATTAAAATACATTAAATAAAATAATGATTTCTGACCATTTAAGACTATTTTTGTACACACTTTAGTTAATTATAATCAAAGAATATTTATGAATCATTGCACTTTTAATGTGTAATCAGTAGATGTTACTTTAATAAATGATTTCTACTACTACTTTCTACTAATGATTTCTTCTGGTAATTAATAAAGAAAATATTTGCCACTTTACAAATAT
>CAKNWT010267638.1:7101-17871 GCA_932066315.1 Andricus coriarius
CGGAGTTTTTTCGAAAAAGGCGTTCGTACGCAAAAGTATTTTATTCTTGAAATTTTGTAATGTTTCACTGACGCAGGGGATCAAAATTTTTCAAAAATAAACTTTCCTTTTTTTATTTAAGCTTCTCATTCATACTAATTGACCAATACCACTTGAAATCGTGCTGAGGGGTCAAGGTTAGAGTGCCAGAATAAATTGGTCATTAAATATATCATCCAACAATTAAAATAAAGGGATACGTATTTTATAGTTTAGCCGAAATAAATTTATCTTAGGAATTACGAACTATTAAAGTTAACCCTCCAATTGTAAAAATCTATCAAAAACTGACGAATTTTATTTTGAAAAGCTGTATTAAAAATGGATTTTCTCGAAAAATCCACCTTTTGAAAATTGAAAATTGTTCATTTTTGCGTAAACTGCTAAGAAAAATGGTAAATTTAAAAGAGTACAAATTTGCATAGAATTAAGATTTTTACAAAAAAGGCTTTTATAATTTTTAATAGGATGCATTCTCTCGACTTAGGTATTCACGAATATTGCCGAAAAAATAATTATTATCAATTTCTTTATCAACACTAAGTAAATTTGGTCAACAAAATTTTTTAAATATTTTTATATACATGTAAAACTTAAATTTTATTGTATGTTACACGTCGATAAAAATGAAATCAATGTCATCCATGGAAATTATAAAGTGATCTTTTTAGAGGTCACGTACCTTTTTGACATATGAAGTTTAGAAATTTCAATTCTAAACAACTCTGTACTCTTCAGATCTATACTCTTTCTTAGCTGTTTACGCTAAAATGAAAATTTTTCAATTGTATAGAAAAAAAAATATTCTTGCTTCAAAAATAGTTTACCTAAAACAAATAATAAAAGAAAAATGTAGTACATATTGAACAATCTTTTCTAACAAATTAAAATGTAAAACAGTGGACTTTTTGAGAAAATCCATTTTTAATCAATTTAATGTACCACAAGTAATCTCAAGAATGAAATACTTCGCCGTACGAACGCCTTTTTCGAATAAACTCCGAATCATCACCTTCTGCGAGAAGATTCGGAACGAACACCTTATTGCACTCAGGCGACAATATACTATCAATGAAATATAATTTTTAAATTAAGGGTTACACGGCATAATACCATAAGTGTCAAATTTCCAAAATGCGTTTTATTGGCTCATTAATAAACACTTCCTAACAAGCTGAAACAGTTGAAAAAGACCATGTTTCTCTCAATGCCACCATCCAAATCAATTTTTGATACTTTTTCTCTCCGAAGGCGTTGTTTTCTTTAGCCTCCTCTTTTCACGATTTAATAAAGCCCTATAAGTTCTACAAACAGAATTTTTACTACTCAAATATGCTGAACTTTTACAGTTTTTTATCCCTCAGGTCCACCTTTTTTGGTTTTTTCTCTCATGATATTCCATTCGCTGGTTAATAAAGCTCGAAAAGAATACGAAAGTGTTTTATTGTTTTTTAATATGAAATGCGCAAAAGTTACACCATTTATAATTTCAATTTATATTCGAATATTGTACAAGATTCTTAAATATTCTTGAGTTGTTCTCATTATTTTAAAATATTCTGATATTCTGAAATTTTCTGGGAAATCTGGAATTTTTTGGAATGGTCTTCGAAATTCTAGTGTTGTGAGATATTCATGAATATCATTCTATTTCTAAAGTTATTTCTTATAACGGAATTTTCTGTAATTTTTCAGAATATTCTTCAATATTTTAAAGTGTTGTACATATAAGATTCTGGAATACAATATTCTACAATGTGTTTGGAAACCGGAAAATTGTAGAGTACTAGAGCAGACTGTAAAAAGTAGAGATTTCTTTTTTTACGGTATCATATTTTTCTAGTCCTGTTTTTGAATAGGATAACTTCATGTTGTTATCTTGTTGTAAAACAAGTGAATTGGGGTTCCCACCAGTGGCCTAATTTTAGTACAATTAAAGACTCGTTTTTCTGAGTCTTATACTAATACCTGCAATTAACCCTGAATATTTTTTAAAGAGCATATGCTCAAATTTTAGAAACTGATGCAGAATATTCCTTATATGCTTGATTTTTCTAGAACGTACTGAAATGTGGAATACCCTACAATGTTCTGAAGCTTTTAGAATGCTTTAGGATTTCGTAACCAGCTGGAAATATTGGTAATTCAAAACCAGATAACCTACACTCTGTACTTGTTTCCCATCTGCTTCTTCTTTTTTTTTAATTGCCTAACCTATTACTTTTTTTTAAACCTTTTTCTGACCATATTCCTCTTTGTAAGAGGTTTTAGATACAGTCAAATAATCAAATACTTCTTTTTTTAAGGAAAAAGCCCTTGAATGAAAATAGTTGCCACGTTCTTTTAGCACCAAAGTACCAATCAAATTCCAACATAAAATCTTAAATCTCCATTTTCTACAAAAAGCTACTTTTATACGGTTTTTTTCACTGAACTTTTTCTCTCGCGATTAGAAAAGATATTTCTTGAAATTATTAACGTTTATTTATTAAGAAACATATACATTTCTTCTTTTATAAACAGCTTAGCGACAAATCGTGTTTTTAAAAGTGATACTGTCGCAATGAATCTTTATTTTCACGAAACAGAATAATTTTTCTTGTTAAAAACTTTTTGATCATCATTCACCCCCCCCCTCCCCCCCCGTATCTCGGAAGCAAGTTTTTATTTAGTTATTAATTTTTTTAATTGAAAAATAGATTTTTAGTCGCTATCCGAAGAAGATTTTCAAAACCCACGCAATTTCAACCTCCAAATTCTTAAATGATTTGCTCGGAATAATTTAAGTTTTTCAAATTGAATTCACTTTTCCCCAATTCAGCAAATTAATATCTCAGGGGTAACTTTTTTTGGCCTGAACTGGAAATTGCACTTTTTATCGTGATCCGAAACTGAGCCTGTTCCAATTTTATATTCCTGTCACTTTAAGATTGTAAACCTCCACATTATATTTTTTGGAACTGGATGATTTTTTTAATCATACTTTTTGGCCTCAATTCAGAAATGCATGAGCTCGAGAGTAAAGGTTCTGTACTGCAACCCATCAAATAATCATTTTAAAGATCAAAGTGTTGTACGTTCATGAGCCTGAAATCAATAAGCCTGAAAATTTTGTATGGCTTACAGACCTAAAAATCTTATGAAAAGTGAGGAAATCAGACAGGTTTTAGCGACACTGAAATTGGGAGCATAGTTTTTCGTTGAAAGAATAATAGGGAAAATCAGAAAAAAATCATGAAGGTACTTTAAACGTTTCTCAACCAATTGTTATCAGAAAATTTTCAAAATATGACAAAATTTTGTTTATATTATTATACAACCATATTATTTTCAGATATAATTGAGATAATTATGTTATTCGATTTTGAGGCAGTTATTTAGACTATCTGTAATTTTTTGATGGGGTTTTTTTCTCTGTCCTTCATTCATGATTTGTACAGTGCCGTACCCCTTTAAGACATCTTACGGAAAGGCGAGAATGATCCACTTGTTTTCCAATACAAAAAATTGTCTTCAATTATTGCAATTTTCATAAAGGAAAAAACCTTTTGAAAAATTGAAAATAATTACATATCGTCTGAACACGGTTGTATATTTATGGAAAAAAAACCTATGTAGAAAATTTTCTAACGACAAATGATTGAGAAATGTTTAAAGTACCTTCGTAAGTTTCTTTAGGGCTTACTTTTATTTTTTCACTAAAAAAATGCTTTTAAGTTCACTGTCGTTAAAAACTGTCAAATTCCCTTACTTTTTATGGGATTTTTGGTTCTATGAGCCATACAAAATTTGCTAACATATTGGTTTCAGGTTCATCAACATGCAACACTTTGACCTTTAAAATTATCATTCAGTCATTAAGCGACAATTTTTTCTTCACTTACTTTTCTGACGTCAAATCCAGAGGACTCGAATTTTCTCGCCGATAACAGTGATGCGTGTGAAGTATTACAAAACTTTTCCAAAATATCGTCAGATGAAATTAAAACTTCGAACAAAGCTTTGACGTCAAAGCTTTACTGGAACGAGATGCTCGTCTCATATCGATCGTTTCTAGAGGCAACAGATTATTGATCTTCGTCCAATTCTAATCCCATCTGACTGTTTCGAGAAAATCTCGACTTTGTCTGAAAATTAGTGATACTGTTTTGGTGTGATACTCGGTGAGTTACTCACAGATAGTCAGGTACTCATTCTCTTTCACCTAACGTTTTCATCCGCTAGATTTAAAAATTGTGACAAACGTATTAGAAAAAGTATTTAGCATTTTATTTTTATTTTCAGTAAAATCCATTATCGACTCTCCTTTAATTTTTTACGATTCACTCCCTGTTTAGGATATTTCGTCTATTTAAATGTACTTAAATTGTATTGATAAACGAAACAATTAATGATTTGGTTACAGCAAAAATAATTTTGATCATAGATTTGTGAAATATATCTATTTGTTCTATTTGTATTGCCCAATAATCCGAACTGAAAACCGAGAAAATGAGTCCTTTTCATATGGAAATACAGAAGCAACTTTTGAAAAGAAAATTTATCTGAAAATCGAATATCAACTTTTCAGAAGTACCCAGTATTTCTGAACAAACAGCATGAATATTATTATAAAATTTACTTCTATGCTATAATTATTCTCTAACAATCTTCTGTAGCATTATAACGTGAAGTAAATATAGGCAAGTAGAACAAACGGCGTGTGGTCAGGCCCCGCATAACATCATATACTTTAATCCACCTCTGAAAGCCCGTATCTTCTGAAATTCACTCCAAACTAACCTCGAAAATAACCAAACTATTCCACACAATACTTTTTTCGATTTTCTCTTATTTTAATTTCATAAAAAAAATAAATTTGTTATTTAATTAGTAATAAAATGTCATTGCTGAAACACAATACAAAATAGAGCACTGACAGAAAAGTCAGTGAACATTTTTTTTTTAATTCTATCTTTCATACCCCTCCACTAAATCTCTCCCCACTTCTCACCGTCTAGCCCCTTCTCCTGCACTTATAGAATCTATAAGAATAAAATGTATGTTGGCAATTCCCAACGTTGTCTTTCCGTCCGTTCAACGTGAAGTTTATGTGCTTCTACCGTTGCTCGCAGATTGTTTTATATCTCCGACCTGACTAAGCGGAATTCAGAAAAAGAATTTAGAAAGGAAAAAAAAATAATTGAGGAAAAATCGCTACCAATTTATAGAACACCCTCGGTCAAATCCACACTTTCACTCAAACCGAACATCAAAACTTTCTAAAAGATTCCCTCTGGACGCAAAGAAGTATTAAATCTTTCAGAAAATGGAGTAGTGATTACGTAAATCTAACTAAATACTTTTCATAAGAATTTAATTCAATTATGAGAGCAATAGTGGTTTATATGCCAAAATATGAAAAGAAAAGAATATTATGAATTCCACCTTGAAACTCAAAAGCCACTCTAGGTAAAAGTCACATTTTCACTCAATGGGAATATTATTAAATAGTAAAATTAATCTTACTATTGAACTTCTTCATTTATCTTATTTCATTTTATTATATATTACGTGATAGATCAATGTTACACACGCGATACAGGTTGCACATATTATGCAAGTACTAATTATAGAATTCAGACAAGACCGACTGAACCGCACCAACGTAAAGCTCAAACAGTCTTGCTTGGATCCTGAGTAATGAAAGATTTTTTTCCACGCTGAGCAAAGTGGTCACATTACTTATAGACCAAGAATCCTAATTTCCATTTTCATTTGCTTTCTATCTCAATAAAGACTTCTCTGCTTTATCCAGTTTTCGAAACAGATCTACCGTTAACATTCAAAAAATCTCATTTCCTAATGTTTTAAAAAAAGGCAGAAAAGCATCTTCTACCTAGATCAATAGTGTCCTCATAGTTGAAACTCGTAAGAGTTTCTTATGGCCGTAGATCGACTCCGAGTCAGTATACTTTGCAACTCTTATATTGAACCAACTTTTCACCCCCTCGTCATTCCCTTGAGAGGCCACAGTCCGCTGATTCCCCCCTATATCGATCACTGTGCCCCGCTTACAGCCTCCGCCACAAAACATCCCCTCGTAAATTTCTTTATATTTATCTCTGTTCATCTGCCCATTTCCTGTACGTGTATCAGCGTCCACTGACAACATTAACACCATTTCGTCGCACACCAAATCCAGTGTTGAACGTTCCTCGATTTCTTGATTTATGAGGCATATGTTCGGTGTTCACTCGTGGTTTCAGGAGTAGACAAACGTAGGCGCAGGGAAAAGGGATTGTCCTTTGACGATCCTTCGCTCAAACGCCTATGTAAACAGGGATCTCCGTCTACTCCCAAATTGGGCTCAGTAGTCGGAAGAGGCATCAAAGAGAGGGTTTCTAAATCAACTCAAACTTCAGTGGAGAAAATATCACTCACGTCTGAATTTTATAAGATCAATGCAAATGGATTAACAGAAGCTTCAGGATAACCCGAGGTTTATTAGGTTGGATCATGAAAGGCATATTTCGCTTTTTGTATTAAAAATTTAGAACCTGAAAGAATTTTTCGATTAAAAAAATATATATTTCTTGGGCCCCATTTCTTTCAGCCAAGAAGACCGTTTACTTAATTGTACTGAATATGGTTTAAAGACAACAAATTCGTGCATTGATTCAATTAAATCATTTCATTGGGTGCCATTCGCTCGAAACAAAGAAATATTTCTTGACCTTAGCTTAGAATGTGAGACAATTAACTCAAGGAATTGCTATCTTTGAAACTAAGAATCTAGTTTCCCTGAATATGCTTTACGCATCCAAACAAATATTTCTTTATTTCAACGATTTTGAGCCTTTTTATTAAAAAAACATTCTGTTTGAAATAATATGCGTGAGATATTTCTTTCATATGAGGGGGTTGGTATTGTTATTCCAATATAAAATGTCATCAGACGAATGAAGTAGTTTACTCACTTAAGTATTAATTTATTTACTCGGATGAAGTGTATCTTTTGACAAATAAAATGAAGTGATTTTTAACAAGTATCAATAGGTGTGCCGATCTTATGGTCTCCCAAAACAAATTAGTTCTAAACTTTAAGTTAGCCACAAATTTTCACCATACAGTTATAATCTAAAAAAATGTGGTGTTTGGTGGTCATCATTTTTCCTAAACACTAGCCGTGCTTGAAATATTTTACTAACTCCGTGAAAATAAAAATATTATAATAAATTATAATAATTATAATAGCATTATTATTTTTTAATAATGATCTAAACAAAACATTACTTTGAACTAAAGAAATATTTCTTCTGTCATATTCTGCTCTACCATTTCTTTGAAGCAAAGAAATTTTCTTTCATTCAAGTAAGTTTTATTTCAGTGAATAGACAGGGGCCGTTCAAATTTAATGTAACACCTGTTCTTATAAATCCCAACAGTAACACTTTTTCTACGATAAATATATGTAACTTTAACAAGAGTGTAACGCTAAAGCTGTCCCACTCTACTCCCACCCTTTAAAGGTGTTTCGTAATACTTGAACAGCCGACATCATTTCAGTTGCATGACATTTTTTTTAATAAATGATTTTACTTCAGCTTTTGGTAATTAAAATCAAAATATACTTTTAAGCTATAAATGTGCAGATTAGAAGACACTATGGTTATTAATGGTTAAATTCTAAATATCTCCAAGTTACCACTCTAATTTCGAACACTTCTAAAAATTTAATTTTTAGGAGTTCTAATTTCAAATCATTAAATTTAAACGTTTCACTTTAGGGTAAACCCTATCCTTTCTCGCTCATATGAGCAACTTTCTCCTGTTACACCCACTACTTTCGCTGCTCTCAGTGTGATGGCAGATTAGCCGGCTTAGATGATTAGATGTTGTGAGGCTGGTGGGGGGAGTGGGATATGTGAGGAGGTATACTAAATGGGAGATGCGGTTATGATAGCTGTGGGAGAGGGGATTGGCGAAAAAAAAGAAAACATGAGAAAGGCGAGATATTTAAAATTAGAAAGGAAGAGGGGTGTGAGAAAGGTGATGCGTATATGGAAGAGGGATGATTGGGGAGAGTGTGTAAGGAGGAAGAAGTGGTCAGAAAGAATGAGGGGAAAAGACATATGAAAGATGTATACAAAAAGGGGAGTGGGGGAATTTCTATTAGCCATTGTTATGGAGTTATTCTGCTGCAGAACCCATAAAAATGGTATAAAATGGTCGGTAGACATTACACATTCCATTACCGCTGACTGCTTCCATTAGAGCAACATTCATTGGTTCCCTTACTCTAAGGAAAAGGATTCGGTACCGATTTTTTTATCCGAGACTGCAATTTTTTTAAATTTTTACAGTTGTCCACAATTACTTTTTTTATATAAAAAGAAATTAGTCTGAAACAACCCTACTTTAACAGGTATATTTAAGGTACATTTTGAATTTGAGAAAATTGTAAACCTTATTTAAAGAAATTTAGTACTTCATGACGTCATATAATCTGAATAATCGGTTTAGCACCCTGTTCAAAAAATTGAAAGTATCAAAGATGATAAAAACGTCTCCTGCGGAGAAACAAGCTTATATTTTTTCAAATAAGATTACTTTGATTACTTTTTGTTTTATTTAAGTTTACATGTTTTATGTATTCCACGGTTGGTAGCGTATAATACTCCATGTATTATACGTGGGTTTCTACGCGTATATTACCACGTATATTATCTCTCTAGTTTTCTACGTCATTTAACGTACATTACGTCCGAATGGAAATTTTCAGTTCGCATGCGTCAATATTGAAAAATACCGCACATAACCTATTTTTCTTGTTGTAAGTCGTAGTCGCCTTGTTCGCTTCTTTAACCTTTCAATACAGTAAATTGTAAAAAGATGTATCGAAGGGGTAGCCCTGAAGGAAAAATGTGGGACCAATTATCCTACAAACTCATAAATCTTATCACAGAAAAGATACTTTGTGAAAGCTTTCTGTCCTTCTTTCTTCCGCTCAAAAAACATATCCTTCCATGGGACTACATTATGATGTTGGGCTTTTCTTCCCCGCCCAGACAAATTATTATTTTCAATTACTATAACGCATTTAACAGAATTATTAATAATTATTATGTTTCAAAAGTGAGGTTATGTACTTGTCAACAGTGATGACACTGATTTCACAAGTCGGCCATCTTGAAAACGTGACTTACAGGAGTTTTCTACTGCTTGCGACGCATATTACTTCAAAAACGTATTATACATAGAAAATATTCGAGTTACGCATAACTGACCAACCCTGATGTATTCATTCGAGTTCAAAATGAAAATTGGGAATATAAGCTCTAGCTGTTTTGCGTATTGAAAGGAACTTTTGAGGCTTGTAAACAAGCGATTAAAGGGGGGATCAACACTCTTAGCTGTTAGATTGCTTGTTCTTTCCATACTTTCCCATTTATCTTGTGAAAATGATTTTCTTAGAACGAAGATTCGTAGATTTGCAAAATAATTAAATTCGCGTAAAGCTGTTCTTTTTTCCATACCTATAGCCGTCCCTGTAAATACATACCACCCCTCACTATCATTACGGATTGTATGAAAGAAGCGTTCCACTTTCAGAGTCAAGAGTACGAGTTTAAAGTTGCACTTTTCTCTTTTAAATTTCCCATAAAGAACTGTTGTTTGCTTGAACATAATCTCATGGTGGAAAAAAATACTTACTGAAAGCACAGTTTTATTTGCTATTGAGAGTATTGAAACCTGCAGTTAAAGCATTTTTAATTTTATAATTAAAAAACCGAATTAATTTTAAAAAAAATTGGCGAATCAATGAGTTACAGTCAAAAAAAATTTTAACATTTTTCAAATTGTAGGTTCGTGAATCAATATCTATTTTCATCCTAAGTGAACTTTTGGCTATCCATTCAGTCATTATTTTTAATTAATTTAAATAGAGAAAGATTATCACTTTCTTATACTAGTTCAAAGTTGTATCTAAGTTAATAAGTTGTCAAGGAAGTTAATGTCTTAAATAATATTATATGCCGTCAGTGCAGAGTTGGCATTTCTACGCGATATCCGCAAACGTGAAGGAAACTCCAGATGGAAGGTGTCTGTAATGAATAACGAGTCACATGTGGACATCGTTCTTCCGTGTTCAAAGTTATACTACTCGTTTATTCTTCAAACACAGTTTCTAGTTTAAATGACTGGAATAGCTTATAAGTTTTACAAAAACTTCCAATAATTATACAGGGTGTTTTTTTTTAACTTGAGACATCTAAATATCTCAAAAAGTACGCATCCTATGAAAAAAAATCCGTGATAAAAACTTTTTATTTTTGAGGGGGAAAAGCGACTTCCAACAAATTTACCCCACCCCACCCTCTAAAAGGCAGGGGGAGGGGACTTTGTAATTTCAAATGGGAACCCCAATTTTTTATCACAGATTCAGATTCTCCTTCATGAAATAAGTCAATTTTATTCGAAAACAAGAAAAACAATATTGGGATAAGAGGATTGAAGTTAAGGAGCGGGGAAGAAAGGGAGGGCGTGGAAGCGCTGCTACATAGCATAGGGAGGGTTAAAGGGATGGTAGGGAAAGTTAAGTTGGAGGGGAGGAAGGAGAAGGAAGTGGCGGTTGTGGAGTTGGAGAGCTGGGAAGAAAAGTTGGGGGTAATGCGAAATAAGAATAAGATAAAGGATAGGGGAGTTTTCATCGATCACGATTTGACGATAAAGGAAAGGGATGTGCAG
>CAKNWT010267640.1:1328-14173 GCA_932066315.1 Andricus coriarius
GATGACGTAGCGTATTAGTGGCCGTTTTTACTGTAGCCACCCTTACAATATTGTCAGGGCCAGGATCGACCTCAATAACGCGTCCCAAAGGCCACCTCGAGTGTGGATAGCGTTCGTCCTTAAAAATGACCAACTGGCCGACAGCGAAGTTGTCGGATGGACTGTGCCATTTGTTCCGCTCCTGAAGATATTGTAGGTATTCCAGTGACCAGCGTTTCCAAAAGTTATCACGGACACGTTGGGGTTAATACCGTAATGTCATAGAGATCGTTGGTCAAAAGCACGAGCTCCGCGTGAAAGGCTTCTGCCTGCGACAATCGAATGATTGCTGCGCGAGCTTCAGAGATCTCTGAAGAAGTCAGAAATAACAAATTATGCATTTCACCCCCTCTTCATCTGCGAAAATTCACCAGGGGGCGGCGACACCATACCACTATGCGGATCAGCGGCGTTTGTGCCGAGAACCGAGTCAGTAATTCCGGTTCAAGGATGTGCTCTCGCACGTGCATTATGCGCAAGGCATCCGGCCGATCTGGCCAATCCGCAGCGGGCAATGAGAGCCATTGTGGTCCATGCACCATTTTCCAATACCTTTAAATTCTTCAGGCCTCACCCCACGAGTGGCGAGATCAGCCGGATTTTTCTTAGAAGAAACATGCCTCCACTCAGCCGAGGGCAGCTCTGTTTGAATGAAGGATACGCGGTTAGCAACAAAGGTTTTCCAATAGCATGAGTGTTTGCGTTACCACGCGAGTACTACTTGGCTGTCAGACCAAGCAAAGACAAGTAGATAGTTAAAGAAGGGCAGCATCTGAATGTGACATATAAGTCTCACAAGCAGAGCAGCTACGCTCAGTTCGAGTACTACTTGGCTGTCAGACCAATTAAAGACAGGTAGATCTTTAAAGAAGGGCAGCTTCTGAATGTGACAGATAAGTCTCACAAGCAGAGCAGCCGCGCGCAGTTCGAGTACTACTTGGCTGTCAGACCAAGCAAAGACAGGTAGATCTTTAAAGAAGGGCAGCTTCTCAATGTGAAAGACAAGTCTCACAAGCAGAGCAGCTGCGCTCAGTTCGAGATTCAGGATGCTTATTGTCTTGACAGGGCTCACCTTAGTCTTAGCCATAAGAAGCGACACCCGGTGACGGCCTTCATCAAGCTGGATTTTCAGATACACCACCGCGGCATATGCGCGAGAAGATGCATCCGAGAAGCCATGAAGCTGACACCGGTAGTCTGGAGAGGTTCCCAAACAGCGATCGATCAAGAGTGTAGGGATGGAGGTCATTGAGTTACTATAATCAGTCCATCGCTCAAGGATCTCCGAACGCAAAGGGGAGTCCCAGTCGTAGTTCAGAATCCAGAGATCTTGCATCAAAATCCTTGCAGTAACAGTAACTGAAGCGAGCCAACGCAGTGGATCAAACACTCGAGCAATGTCCGAAAAAATAGTCCGCTTTGTCTGTGTGGAGGCCTCCGGGCTCAGGTCGGCAACACTGAACCCAAATACATCCATCGCTGGATTCCAAAGCAACCCTAACGTCCTTAACAGGCTCATTGAGAGCAATTTTCTTAGTTGTTTCCGGCTCCCTCTGTCTGCAGCGTCCAGAAAGCAGATCAGAATGATTTGCTGCCCATTTGTCCAACTCAAAACCAGCACAGCGCAAACTCGTAGTCAATTCATCTCGCTTTAGAATCGCGATATCCACCAGTGAGCCCCCGTGAAAATATCATCGACATAGGTATTGCGCTGAAGGCAAGAAGCCCCAAGGGGAAAACGCTGCTGCTCATCCTTTGCCAGCTCGCCTAGTGTGCGAATTGCCAAGTATGGGGCTCACGCGGTCCCATAAGTGACCGTAGTCAAACAATAATCTACGGGCGGATCCGCAGAATCAGGAGCCCAAAGAATTCTCTGCAGATCCCGATCCTCAGTTCGAACGCGGATTTGGCGAAACATCTTTACGATGTCCGCTGTAAAAACAAAGCGATATCTGCACCAATTCAAAAGTATTAGAGATATATCGCCCTGAAGAGCAGGCCCCGGCATTAGGAATTTATTTAACCATTACTGTTCGGCAGTGCATCGTGAGGCGTCGAAGACAACACGAAGCTTTAGCTGATGCGGGCTGGACTGGATTACAGCATGATGCGGTATATACCACGCTCGTGGATTGCTTATTTGAGAAACAGGAACTCTTTCTATATGCCCCAACTCCTCATTGACTTTCATAAAGCGACGCATAAAGCATAAAGCAAAGCGACGGTGTGTCGTGGACAGCGAACTCAAGGCCGTTCGTCGGGTCATAGCAGAGGCCATCGGCGCATCCGATCGCAGCGGAAGCTGAATGGTATATCGGCCATCGGGAGCGCGGACATGAGTATCATAAACAGCTTCTCGCAGGTCTCATCCTCAGGTTTCATTTTGGGACTATTATTAGAAAATTCTTCCAGCGTCCAAAAACGCTGTAAAGCCTTCTGCAAGTATTTATCATGGACACAATGCCCAGCCGTGAGAGATGCTCATGATGGGGGGTCCGCCCGCCGTGGCAGGACGGAGTGGGTCGATCCAGAAACAATCCACCCCAAATCAGTATCCGGGGCAATCAACGGTGAAGGTGGGAAATGGCGCAAGCCAGGTCGCAGAATCCGACAATACACATCTGACCCCAAGGCGACATCGACTGACTTGGGCGTGGATGGACCAAGGCCTTAATCTCAAAAAGAAATGAGGGATTACTAATTGAGCGCAGTGACAGATTTACAATAGCACGGGCTGTACCGGCAGGTGACGCACTCATTCCCGTTAATGGAATATTTACGCGGTGTTTGCGTAACTGGAGTAATTGCACGGTGGATTCCTTAACAAAGGAGGCCTGAGAGCCTTGATCGACCAGGGCGCGAAAACGGACCTGGGTACCCGTAGAACCTATCAGCATAATTTGGGCTGTCGCGAGAAATACCAGCTGTCATGCTTCAGAAAAACCTGCAGTCAACGCTGATACATTGGTTGAGGGTGCAGGTTGTTTCTTTCCACTTGCGTGGCCAAACACCTCTTCTTTTTTTTTGATAGTTCGTTGTCTGCCTAGTGCGAGCGGTGTGTAATGATAAGTGGTGTTTATCTCGGCATGTTCTACACCTATACTTCGATTTGCATCTTTGGAATTAACGAGACCCCAAGGAATTAAAACACAGGCATAGGCGGCGCGCCTCATTGCGACGTTCAATAGGGGATTTGGATAAAAAGGCTAAGCAATTTCCGATGTAATGGTCCCCGGAACAGAGTGAACACTTCTAAGCAGATGCGCGGGCATTTCTCACACCTGCACCAGTGCTCGCATGAAATGTCCGTTTCGAAGCTCTATTTGATTTGACATAAGATTCTGAACTGTATGCTGGACCTTTATTAGCTTTTGTCTCGGCAGCAATCATACCAAGTGCTTGAGACCGCTGCTCAAGAAGCTCCACGAGATCACTGAATTTTGGGAAATGTTGCATCGGAGAGGGTTCCACTGCAGGTGCGGCCGCAGTTGCAACGATTTGGCGATCCTTCATGCTAAGATCTGTTTCCCAGACGAGACCGCCAAAGCACTTGGTATGATTGCTGCCGAGACACACAAGCCAAACGTCCCAATGTTGCACAGGCATACCGAGGTTAGTCAATGCGCTGTGCTTCATCACTAAAGGTTCGCAATTCGACCGCGGATTCGCGTTTAATGTGTGGGAGATCCATCAAGGCAGTAACATGCATGCTAACGATTAATCGAGGGTTAGAGAATCGAGTCTTCAAAGCCTGCCAAGTGGTTAAGTAATTCGCCTTTGTTGTTGTCACGTATTTCACTAGATCAGCCGTGGTACCAGTGAGACAAGATTTTAAATATTGTAGTTTTGTGACGTTTTCTAATCGCGGGGCATCATGGACAAGGGACGCAAAGAGGTCACAGAGATCCTCACAGTCCTCGTATCGGCCTGAAAAGGTTGGTAAGTCTAATTTTGGAAGCTTGGCACGTCTGAGGTCTGAATCCGACACGTGCTTATCTGCATGTCTAATTAAACGACCACCAGCGCGCGATCTGCAGCTGCTTTTTCATGAACAACAATCTCGGCATGGGTCACGCGAGCCTCGTCCCAAATTTTATCAAGTATACTGAGTCGGCTTTCAATAATATTACGAGTGAGAGTTTCCGGAGCAGTTTCCCCAAAACGCGTGTGCATCCAATTAATCTCCACTGATCGCGAACCCTGCAGAGCCGTTAGTTTTTTCAGAGAAACAGGTGCCATTGTTCCACCTTTATTATCGTTACCCACAAAACTAGCTTGAATGAAAAACCCAAAAATCGCTTACACCAAAACTGTATGTTAAAAATAAACGACAATAAACCAACCGGCCTCTGGTGTAATAACCCGGTTATTTGTTTACAATTTCATCAGAGAATGTTCAAATTAAGAACCACCTCCTTCCAATGCATGACTAATGATGGTTACAATAACCGAAAACTGACAATTAATCACCAAAGCCCAACACACTGCACTCCTCACCCGGGGCACCAAATGTTTGAGTAATGATCAGGCACTTAATTGCTAGTGGAGCATATTGGGGTTCAAATAACCACAACCAAATTTTAGTCGCAAAGAAAAGAGTTTATTCAATGGCATAAAAAACCTCCACTCCATTAGTGGAGGAAAAGGCCGAAAAATCAAATAGTGACCACAAAAGTATGTCAAAATTTACCTTATGAGAGAATGCATAAGTATTGGGATGACAATCAGTCCGCCATACCTCAATCCATAGAGTGGCAAACACATAGTCCAACATGAGACTCGTTATTATCATACACCAATCCACACAATGACAGAGACACATAATCCAACATGAGACTCGTTATTATCATACACTAATCCACACAGTGGCAGGCACACACAATCCAACATGAGACTCGTTCACACTCGCAAAATGGAACCTTTCACCACAAAGGGTCAACTTGAACTGAACTTTAAAGAAAATTAATAATTATAAAGTGAAAACAAATTCTTGATCCAATTATACATAAAGTCGTGGGAAAAGGTTCCATTCTACCTGCTCGGCGCTGACCTTCGAGCTACGCGCAGAGCTTACAGTTTTATTGCAGGTGAAGCCCCTTTTCCAAGAATGAATAAACTAAAGAGACAATAACTAAGTCAAACTCCCCACAATTTCAGATGACGGTAAGAAGCAGCCAAACACTATTTGTAGTGTACAATCATAGCCAAAATTGTTCTCTTAGGTCTGACAGGAAATTAATGAATAAGACATTATACCGGCATAATTAACTAACTTTAGTCTGTCTTCGATGTAAATAAGCTACATAGTATACATTTAAGGGTTAATAAAACTAATATCACTCAAACAGTATTATTTTCCGACATAGACTTAGGAATTACTTATTTCAGATAGTATGCGATACCGTACCTCCTTAACTACACCTCTGTTAATTTTGAACACTTCTTTGACGCAATCCGCACAGGATTGTTAGTGACGACGAACCCACAAAACCAATAATTAGTCAGGTCTTACCAGCCTGACATAATCAGCACACCATCAACTTTTGCTCGGGACGTGACAAAACGTTGTTTTTAGTACATAAAATATTGCTTTATAATTATAATTTAATGTTTAAATAAATTGTTTAAAGAGTTTTAATTGTGTGTAGCTATTTATTTTAGAATCGAGTTAGAAAGTCGCGGTTTTGTCTGAAATGTTCATCTGATTATCAACTTTTCAATTAGAGTGAGGCAATAATCAAATTAAGTCAACAGAAATAATTGTTTCAACAATTTATTATTTATGATAATATTTTCTTCGTATGATGCTAGAAAGTAGCGGGTTTTTCTGAAAATTTCAGCTTTTCTTTGACTTTTTAGTTCTCAGTAACTATGTACTTCAAGGAAAATTTTTATTTTTAATATGATCCGTGTAGAAAATTTGAAAAATGTTTCAAATATCTGTTTTATTTCAGAAAAATATATTCACAATAAGAATGATTGTTTGAACAATTATGTTTGTTAACTTGTATTATTTATTACCACACTAACCGAAAAGTGGTCAAAAACTAGAAAATTTCAGAAAAAAACGTAACAAGATAGTGTTACGTGATAGAAAACGCAAAATACTTCCCTTTTAATTCAGTTCTTCGTTTTAGTTGAGATTGAAGATCACGCACAGGGAAGAGGAAAGACTAGTCAATAAATAATTCCTAAATGAGATTCAACAATTTATTATAGCAAATGACGATTAAAACTTATTGATTATTAAGAGCTTAATGCAAGAAGTTGAATGAAGACGTGTGGGCTTTTCTCTAATCCTTGGCTAGCACCATTAAAATAAATGAAACTCATATATTATGGTCCAAGGGAGTTAGATAAATGAAATTAGAGTTATTAGAATAAGGACTTACCGGTTTATTGATTTGATTTAAGAATTCAATGAAATCTAGGTGGTGATTCGTCTCTGAGATCTCCGAGTAGTGGTGTGGAAGAAGGGGTTGAGCACTTTGATGTGAATTCAAAATTATGTAGATCCTAAATTGGTTTTTTGAAGGGTTTCACAGATAAACAAGGGGGGTCCAATTCGAGATGGAATTGGTCTGAAGTATTCCAAAGATTGGAAATCCCAGATTCGTGTTTCCCAGTGCTTAACACTGTCACAAGGGCACACACCCTAATACTCGAGAAATACCGGTTTGAGACACTAGACAGTCGAATCGGAGGAAATCGTAGAAAATAGAGAAGAACTGAACTATAACTATAAGTAAACCATGCTGATCTTTTGGGTTTTTATAGGGCGTGTTCCTACAATGCTCCGCTATCTACATCGCTGACGTCACAGGTGTAGTTGACTAGCTATTATATATAGATATACTCCATATCTTGCAACGTTTTCAGTATATCTTTAGCTATATCCTCCAGCTTCCACGTGCTTCTATGCTCCATAGTATATGACTACACAGTACCCGCTACGGGTTACAACGTTCTTACTATAGTCTATACTCTACTATCGTGCTGGAAATATATAGTTATATTCTACATTCTGCAGCGCACAACGTGCTCACTATCCATATATAATTAAAAAATAAGGTTAAACAACCACCGCAGGGTCTCACTATTTTTGGCACGCGGGTATGGCTTTAAGGTTATGAACCAGTGATAGTTTTGCACCTCTGAGAGCACCTATCACAAGGACAATTACTTGTACCGAATATTTGGGGTACAGTCTTTGCAGCTCCCTTTTAAGGTCTTGATACCTCTCCTCCTTTTATTTCTCCTTGGCAGTGATGTTGTATTCGGACGGGGCCGAGAATTCGATCACGAATATACTTCATTTCTCGAAGTCTTGGAGAACAATGTCAGGCCTTGAGTGTGCAACGGAGACTGCTGTCTGAAAATCGTAGTTCCAAAATATTTGGCACTTCTCGTTTCGGACAATTGACTCTATCTCCCTTAGAGCATTCGGCAGGGCAGGGTCGCGGCCAACACCGTAAGAGCGTCAAAGATGATAATAAAGCACTCGTAGGGCCACATTATGTCTGTAGATGTGCGTCGTTCATGCGTGCGCGGGACAACGCGAAAGTATGTGTTCCAGGTACTCAGCGTGTGCATGACACGCTCTGCACCTATCGCTGGGAACTTCTTGACATAAAATGTGGTCACGGTATGCTAAGGTGGAAATGACACCGTCCTGGCATGCAAAAATGAAATCCTCTGTACCTGAATTAAGCCCTAATGATCTGGGAAAGCAAAAGTTTGCTCCTTCGACAATGACTGTTTTTCTACATTTCTGTGAAAATTTCCGTGCATTTTCTTTTTGAACTTCTGCTTTCTTTACTTCGGCTTTCAGAAGTGAAGCATCTAGATGAAGTTCTAGATGCTTTGTTCCCCTAAGTGCTTTTTTCACCTCTTCGGCAGTGATTGATGGACATTCCTCCTCAAATTTTATGAACTTGCATGTTAATGTTCCTTCTTGTCCTGAAATCGTGATCACCTCTCAGAAGGTGCCTGCTTTCCGTGGTTGGTTCTAATGTCGCTTCCTCATCTTCGGCTGCAGCTTGATCAAGCAGCGGTTAGGGGAGCGCTCAGCGTGCATATCCCTTTTTCCAGAGGTAGGCACGTTGACTTCGCAACGATTGAATCGAAACGTGCTGAAGCTCTGGGTGTTTTTTGCACCACAGATTATGCATACGCGCCATAAAGCCTCGATGGGCTGTGTGTGTGTGTGTGTGTGTGTGAGTGTGTAGCAGATACTTTGAGGAGTTTTCTAAAGGGTTACTTTTTTGAAGCTATGCTTCTTAAAGGACGATAGGCTGAGGGGACCGAACTGAGAAGTCATGTAACGTAACGCAACGAAAGTGAGTCATCTTCATTGAGACTATATATAGTCTCCATGGTCTTCTCATGACTCTCTCTCTCTCTCTATCTATCTATCTCGCTCTCTCTCCTTCTTCCTTCTTTTCCTTCTTCCTTCTTTTCCTCCTTCCTTCTTCCTGCTTCCTTCTTTTCCTTCTTCCTTCATCCTTTTTCCTTCATTTTTTTCCTTCTTCCTTCTTCCTTCCGCCTTCCTTCTTCCTGCTTCCTTCTTTTCCTTCTTCCTTCTTCCTTCTTCCTTTTTCCTTCATTCTTTTCCTTCTTCCTTCTTTTCCTTCTTTTCCTTCTTCCTTCTTCCTCCTTCCTTCTTCCTTCTTCCTCCTTCCTTCGTTCTTCTTCCTTCTTCCTTCCTTCTTTTCCTTCTTTTCCTTCTTCCTTCTTCCTTCATCCTTCTTCCTTCTTCATTCTTTTCCTTCTTCCTTCTTCCTGGAAGGGAGAGCTGTTCTTTCAATTGATACATGCAATAAAAATAAAATTTGCATTCTTCTTTCAATGCTTAACAAGCATAGCTTCTGACGGCGGTCCGCCGACCGCTCTCGTTTTTTTTTTATCAAAAATGGTATACATTTGTATCATAAAGTGTGTACATCACTTAAAAACGTTATATATGTAATAATTGTAATGATACATAGAATTTAAGCGCGATTGGGTAGTTTGAGGCGGTGTATATCGGTGTACATCGACGTATATACATCGATATATATGAATCGGATACTTTGACGCGCTAAGCATAATGTATACGTGTTCAATCTGCAGATTGATGATTTTGACGAGTTTAGCATGATTTTTTTCTAATGCGTCACAAATATTAAGCACGAAGGGCTTTTAAGGAAAATATTCTTTCAGGCTAGAGTTCTCAAATTCCGACAATTGAAGCTCGTGTTTTTATACTAAATAAAACAAGTTTTTCCCCCAAAATATTACCGAGAATTACAAGATTCGTTTGCATTTATTATTAAAAAGTTTAAAATCTTGTACTTAAAGTCATTCATGATTTATTAAATGCGTACGTATTTATTACATTTTTTTCACGTAGAGAGAATGGATGAATGACATTAAACGAAGAAAATGTATTCAGGTAAGGTAAATAGTACCACTGGGAAAAAAGTATTATTGTAATGCTGGTTTCTGATATTCAAGCAGTACTGTAAGAAAGAGTCCCACTTTTGGAGAAAAAATGTGCAGTAAACTCACAAGGTGGCCAGAGTAATCTGGGAACTTCGAACTCAAAATCGGATGCACACACGCGGCGGTGCGGCGTTGTGTGTGCGTGTATGTTTAGCTCAAGTTCATCCAACTAGAGATCATTTAGGAGGTGTTTAGGGTGCCCTCCCATGATTGCGTTTTTCTGTCTTGTTCTGCGGTTTGTCACTAGCCATCTCAGGCAATGACATCCTCTTAGTGATCCTCAGACTCATCTCCAAACTCTTTTGGAATCCGAATCCACGCTTCCAAATTTTCCGGGAATAGGGTCTGCTTATACTACTTCGTGGTATAAACTGAAACCAGAAGTACAGGCGATGTTTTCCCACTAGTTGTTCCTATGTATTTGTAGGTTAGGTTATGTTACAAGAGGTGTTACCATATTTTGTCTCCTGTGCACCCAGTAAAAAAAGTTGAATAGATATGACGCGAAAACTAATTCAAGTAGGGTTTGGTGTATTCGATTTGCTACGATTGTCGAACTGGACCTTTAAATTGAATTCTGCAATGCATTAGGCTCATTCGGCAGAGTTTATTTTATTAAATGAAGGGAAATTATTAGTTTTTCAGGATAGCAATGAGTATAATTATGAACAAAAAAATTGCTTAAATACATTCGTGCGGTTTGGGCGAGCGATAATAATTATTTAACTGAACGGAGTGATATTAACCAAACTTTGTCTTCAATTCGGCAATACACATGATTTGTCAGACTCAATTCTGCAAGGTGCAGAGCGATGGACGCGGTGGGTAACTGGTATCTTCATTGCCGTCAGTTGGTAACCCACCGCGTTCATCGCCCTGCACCTTGCAGAATTGAGTCTGTCAAATCATGTGTATTGCCGAATTGGAGCCAAAGTTTGGTTAATATCACTCCGTTCAGTTAAATAATTATTATCGCTCGTCCAAACCGCACGAATGTATTTGGGCAATTTTTTGTTCATAATTATACTCTTTGCTACCCTGAAAAACTAATAATTTCCCTTCATTCAGTAAAGTAAACTCTGCCGAAAGAGCCTAATGCATTGCAGAATTGAATTTAAAGGTCCAGTTCGATAATGGCAGAAAATCGAATACACCAAACCTAACCTGAAGTCGTTTTCGCGTTATATCTATTCAACTTTTTTTACTGGGCAGCTAAGAGGCAAACGCCTCTTAGGCTCGGATTTGACATTGTAAGTCTAGTGCTATTTATGATAGTTGAAAAAATGCAGTCGAAATACACTCATTGAACGTACGTAAATAAGCGCGAAGTACGAGACCACCCCCTGCTTGACACAGGCTTACTTTACCTTGGCACGGAGCGTTGCGCGCATTGTCCACGTGAGAAGAAGTTGTTTGAGATGCCTAGGCTGGCGTTAAAAGACGAATATTTCAATGCCTTTAAATGCTCACTAATTGTATTTTTGCCCACACAGGAATTACATAGCGTTAACTGTAATTGATTCTATTCGATACTTGGTCAACAGTATTAAATGGCATTGACTCTGCTCGATTCTTGTTTCGCTGAAGGCATTGCATGGCATACAATTTGCGGTTCGCCCAGTAGCATTGAATCCTGGTTAGAAGGCTTGTATGGAAAAGTATTCGAAAATTCCCTGCTCAATGGTGACGGAGAATTATTGAATCCTTTTCGAAACACTTTTTGACCTCGAGTCTTGATTTCTCATAAAAGAAGAAGTTTACGTTGTCAAGATCGATTGCTAAAGAGTTAGTTGTGACGAGAACTAATGTTCTTTTTCTTTATCATAATTTTATATTTTTCAATTGATCAAATTTCAATAAAGCAAAAGTTTTTTCATAAAGTGATTTATTTTTATGCACAATTGTAGTAGATTTTCCAAATATTATAAGCTTTTGAAGCGCTTTTTAATGCTTTAAAGCAAAATAGTGTTCTCTATTTATTTGTGGTTACGTTTGACAGCTCCGATCGGTTTGGAAAAGGATTGGAATGTCATTATTTTCCCTGTTTAATCAGGGATTCAACAAAACCGGACAGAAACTGCATTCCTAGAAATTAAAATTTTTAGTGCATTTGCATGTAAGCCTTCTTACCTAAATATTATTAAATGGCATAAGCTCAAAGACATTACAAGCAAATCACTTGAATGCTTTAACGTTTATGCGGATTAACTCATTAGGTCCTGACCTTTTTTTAACGGTTCTATTTACCATTAAATCGGTCTTTAAAAAAATTGAGAGGAGTCATTTCTGATGTAATATTATAAAAGTTATATTTCGAATGAAAAAAAATGTCATTTGCCATTTTCGGATCTAAATCGTGAGTGGATTTTTTTATTAGTGAATTAAGACTGTCCATGGACTCTAATATTCAACATTTAGTGGTAGGCTTTTTAAAATTCAACATGGCGGTATCCAATATGGTGGTTCAAAGTAACAAAATTTTTTTTTTAACCGTACTTTTCCGTACAACAAAAATTTCCTTTCCATTTTCATGAAAATTTCTATTAGGGGTTTTTTTGGTCGCTTATTACGAATATATTATCAGATTTTCAAAATTGAAGATGGCGGATCCAGCATGGCTGCCGACAATTTTGAAAATTCGAAAAATGTCATGAAAATTTGTATTAGGGTTTTTTTTGAGTCGCTGATTATGAATCTATTATCAGATTTCCATAATTTATTTTCATGGATTACCCTGATAGCACGGAACGTTTCTGGAACGTTCCGCGGGAACTTTCGGAACGTGTAAAATGTCCGCCGCTTAGGAACGTTCCAAACATAAATTACCGTTATTGTTATTATTATGATATGGATATCATATTATAAATAGTATATGCGGTACTCAAAACTCAAAAATGACATCCACTTTAAAATATCTCTTACGGTTTACGAGATAATTGTTGTTAAAAATAACAATAATGGAAGGTTCCCCCCAGGTCCCAATGGAACGTTCCCGGAACGTTTCACAGAACGTTCTCAAGCGGCGGACATTTTACGCGTTCCGGGAACGTTTCTGGAACGTTCCGAAGGTCCCCGCGGAACGTTCCGTGCTATTAGGGTACTTGGGTCAACAATAAATATAACTATTACAGTTATGGGGATTACAGAACGTTTCTTAGCCGACACATATGTCGTTTCTTAGTGGGCACGAATGTCCCAAGGCGTTTTAAGTCGAGCCTAAAAGCGTCTTTGGAACATTATATGTTTTTAGAACGTTATTTGGCCTCACTTAGGACGTTTGTAGGACGTTCTAAAAACGTCTTGCGATATTCCCCTTATCAAAA